>JH720065.1:156459-166921 GCA_000231845.2 Tetrahymena malaccensis 436 | reverse complement strand
AACAATATAGGCCCAGATGGGGCGAAAGCAGTAGCTTCCGAAATAGCTAAATGTCCTACTCTCTCCACTTTAAGCCTTGACCTAAGGTAATTTGAAGATATTTTAAATCTAAAATAATATTTAAAATATCTTAAATAAAAATACTTTAATAAAATATATAGAAATAACAAGCTAAGTGAAATTAAATCTTTAGAAAGTGAATTTCCATAAAATATGATAGTGAATATAAAGTTTTGAAAGTTTAATCTATAGGAAAAATAAATTGTAAAAATAAATATGTATTGAAAATATTTGTTTAAAAATAAATTTAAAGTATTACGCTTGATTTAAATAACAAATTCATATTTCAATTAAAGCTATTTAAATAAAAAAGCTTTCAAATATAAATATAATATAACTTATTAAATACTTTAAAAATAAGATAGATTTTAATTGTAGTAATATAAATGATTAAAATGAATATCAGAAAAATATTTAATTTTTATTTTTTTTAAAAAAATATTTGATATTTACTTAGAAATAACATACAAAAACATAATTTCATTTATTTTAAATATTAAGACTTAACCCTTTCTCTATCATAAACAGTTTTAATAACAAAATTTTTTTTGAAAATTGCATATAGTATTAATATTATTGTAGAATTTTTAATTAATCTTAATTTATTAATTTATTTTACAATTTTATTATCCTAAGATATTAAATTTATTAAATGTAAAATAAAATATATTTGCATTAATTTTTTTTATTAAATTTAGTTTTTTTTATTATTTTTTTATATAAATTGAATTTATTTAAAAATTTTACTGGAAATATTTATTAATTGTGAATTTTTTCTTTTTATATTGCATCCATTTCGTTTGATTAAGCTTCTTGATCTTCATATTCATTACTTTTATATTCACTAATTATAAACAAAGATTATTTTTTGTTCTACTTTTTTTCAAAATAATAAAGTAAAATATTAAAATAATACTTTTTTATACTTTTCTTGTTTTAGACTAAGAAAATAAATACAAAAGAGAGAGTTACTTGTTAATACCTTTGAATGTTTTTAAAAATTCAGTAACTTAATTTTATAAAATAAAAATCTTCATATAATGATTTTAATTTATCTCTTATTAGATCATTTTAAATGCTTACTTTCTTTTATAGTAAATAAATTGTCTCAGAATTAGGGATTATTTTTAGATTAATTTAACTGTTCTAACTATATCAAGTATAATTATTTTTCTTATTTGATATATTTGAAGATAATTATTTTTTTATTTTTACTTATTACATCATTTTAAAGTATTAAATTAAAAAAAACGGTTTCAAAATTTTTTGAAAAACAAAAATTTAATTTCATCAAAATTTAACAAATAATTTTTGAAATAGGAATAAATCCTTTAAAATAATATAAGATAATAATCCTTTTACATAATTATCTAAATTCAAAATAATTTTCAATTTATTATATGTAAATTTATTAAAAAAGAAAGACTTAAAAAAATGAAAAATAAAGAAAAGCTATTTATGATTATAAATATTTTGGATCATAAAATTTGAAAATAAAAATTACAATATTAAAAAGGCAAATAAACCTAAAAATTAAATATTAGAAGAATCGAATGCTTTCCAACTATTTAGAAAAAAAACATTCAATACTAAAGAAACAAAAATAATAATTTAATCAAATAAGATTAATTCAAACTTATCTTTTAAAAAGAAAATAATTTTAAAGATTAAAAATTTCAATTTCATTTTGAGTTTTTTCTATAAAAATATATTGTGTTATTTATTTAATTAAGCCTTTATTTTATAATTTGAGTTTATGATCTCGTTTGCCCTATTTAATAGTTTATATTTTCATTTTTTAATTCCAAAAAAATTATTTTATTTATAATCAAAAATAATGCTATCAAAATATGTTTCTTTATTTAAATTGTTAATAAAATTAATTTATTCTTTCAATTTTTTCTATTTAATTTGAAAATATGAACAAAATCTTCAATGATATTTTGAAAACTAAAATTGTTAGATGAAATTGAAATGATTTTTTAAATTTTAATTAGAAATATAAATAATAAATAATATTCTTTTGATGTCGCAGTCTTTTAAATTATTTTAAAATTTATATATCTATAAATCAATGAAATGAATTTTAAATTTAACAAATACATAATAAATATATTTTTTTACAATAAAAGTTATCTTAAACTCAAAATTATTATTATTGGTAGAATATTGAAGATATCATCTAATGAATAAATTTCACATATTTTACTAATAAGAAAGAGGTAATTAAAACAAGCGATTCATATTTAAGTGAACTTAAAAGAATAAATATTTTTTTTAAAAGTAATGAAAATCGCCATATAAACCCAAATAGAAATAGAAAAATAAGTGAAGAATTGTAGCATTAAGACTCATTCAATTATGAAGTTTTTCAAACTTATATAGAATCAACAGAATGATTATTCCGATTTCTAATATGCTGGAAATGGAGCATTTGCATTTGTTTTAAAATCAACAAATTAAAAAACTAATTAAATAGTTGCTCTTAAGGTTATTGAATGTGATAAAGAGGATAGTATTGGAATGGAAATGGTAGAGCAAGAGTATGATATGCTTAGATAGTTTTCGAATTGCAAGTATATTGTCTAAGTAAATAAATGCTTTTATTTAACAGAAAACTATGATTATGATGATGATAATTAAGATGCTCGTAGACAAGAAAATTAAATCTAAAATTAAGAAAATGTAATCAAGGTGTTTTTCGTAATTGAACAAGAATTCTGTCAAAGTAATTTCAAAAATCAGCAATCTTGATTTTATATTTTATCTGAAATATTTAATTTTTAAAATTGATATTTTCTTCTTATTTATTTATAAAATGAGTCATTTCTATTGTGGATTGAAAGCGCTTTTAATATTTAATATATCTTATTTATTCTAAATTGCTTTCATAAATTAATGCTTATTAAATAATCAAGAAAAGTAGTTGTTTTTAAACGAATCTATTTATTTTAATATTTTGTTCTTCCTTTTCTTATTTTATCAATTAATCCAAAGCAAAAAATAATTGAATATTTCTTTAAGTGAATTATTTTTTCAATAAATAAAAAGCAAATTTAGATACATATTTCATTCAGTGTAGGAAGTCAAATAATTATCCTTCAGATTAGATTAAGGAAATTATGATGATCTAAATGTTAGATTCTATTGCTTATTTGCATAGGTTTGATGTTGTCCATAGAGACATTAAACCATCAAATTTCTTGCTTTCATTCGATTAAAATGGTTAACCTGTAGTAAAATTATGTAATTATTGCTAATTTTTTTATTTTATATCTTTATCTAAAATCCTTATCATTTTTGTTTAGACACGAAAATATATAATTAATCTTTTCTCTTAACAAACTAAAACAGATATAGGATTTTTAATATAACTTATTTTCAAAAAATAATAATTTATAAAATACATTTCAAACTATTTTTTTCAAAGATGAAAACAGATTTGATAAAAAATAGAAAGACTCCTTCACTTAAAGTAAGGAGGAAAGCTACGATTTAAAAATAACTCATATTCAAAAATTTTTAATTTTATTTATCTTTTTTATTTTTTAGAGGATAAAATTTTTTTAATTATCAATAATCCTATTAATAATATTTTATTATACTTAAACATGCTGAAACTTTAGATTTCATTCAATTCAGTTATTAATTATTTATTAAATGAAGAAATAAAATAAATATTTGTTTAATTTCATCTCAAATAAAATATCATATAGTAAAAAAAAACTTTGAATTCATTATTTATTATCGCATAATTACAACTTATATGAATAAATAAATTTAACAGTTTCAAAACTGAAAATAAAACTTTATTTAAAAATATCTTTTATTTCTTAAAAATTAATTTAAGTATTTAAGTATACTATTTTTGTTTTATTTCTTATTTGAATGATAGTTTTATTTTATTAAATAATTTTTTAATGAAACTAATAAAATTTTAAAAATTAGTAAAATTAAAACCATTAATTAAGATCCAATTACCAATCAATTGATTTAGATTTTTTTGGATATTTAAGTTTTTAATTAATAAATTGAATACTTAACTTTAATCTTGTTTAAATTGTTATAATGTTCATCATTTTATAACAAAACTGTTCATTAAATCAACTAACTTAGTTTTGAAAATATTAAAACTTTAAGATTAGATTTTTAAATGTTGTTTGATTAAATTTTTTATTTTAAATTACATTCTATTAATTTATATTTTGATTAATATTATAGGTGACTTATCTTTTGCAACAGCATTGAAGAACAATGAATCTAGAATCTATTTTTCCAAATTTGTATATACCTAAAATTTACTTAATTTAATGTTAACTTATATTTTTACTTCAATAATAGTAAGGTACTCAGTCTTATAGTGCACCAGAAGTAGATAGAGGAATATTCAAAAAAGCTGTAAATTATTTCATTTATTTTGTAGTTTTTAGTTAATTAATTTAAATTTTTTTGTTATTAAATATTATACATCTTATTTATCAACTATTTAAATAATAATATATAAACTTCATTTTAAATATATATAGTCAGATATGTTTTCTCTGGGCTTAGTGCTATTAGAACTAGACAATATATCAACATTTGATTTTATAAAAACAACAAATGAGCAAAAGTTTGATATTAAGTTTGGAAGTATTTTCACTAGCTTTTAGATAAATAGACAATCCTAAATTTACAATATAGCAAGTTAGTGTTTATAATTTGATCCTAAAAATCGTATTTCTCCTGTGGATTTACTCATATAGTTCATTCTTTAGAATTAAAATTACTTAGATGTTGAGATTTCTTCAATATTAAATAAGGTAACATTTTTATTTATTTTTTTCTAAAATATAAAATAAATTATTTTCCAGAAGTAACTCTAGAAAAAAGCAGAATAACTCTCTTAAATTTAAAGAAGTATAATTGAAAATTCAAAAAAATAAGAAAATGAACTCCTTTAATATCGTTTAATTAACCAAGTAAATAAAAAATGAATTTTAAATTTTTAATATATGTATTTGATAATTATAAAAAATATGTTTTAGGATTTAAAATTTGAAAAATTGATTTAAGAATTCTAAATGTTGAAATATAAGCCTTTTGAAATCTTTGAATGTCAAATCATACTCGAATAACTATCAAAAAAGACTTAATTTGATTCTAATTTTGAATTCATATCAGTTGGAGCTAATGGTTTAATTCTAGGAGTTTATAACTAACTATATAAGAGACACTCAGCTTTAAAAATCTAAAGAGTTTCATCTAAGCAATAAGTTATTCTAGAAGTTGGAATTATCAGAGATTGCTAAATGCCTCTTGTAATTAAGTTCTATGATTTTTTTTACCTAAATGTTAGAAAGGAAGAGGATTTCGTGGTATATGAAGTTGAAAAATGCTCTGGTAAATAAATAATAAATTTTGAGTTAAAATTATTATCAAAACTACATTTGTTGAATATAATAGGTAACCTAAAGTAATACTTTAACAGATTGAAGAAAGATAAGATTTAGCTAACTGATGAAGAGAAAATGCAGATTGCTATTTAAGTAATTGATGTCATTAACTACCTACACTACCATGATATTGTGCATAGAGATATTAAACTCGAGAATATCCTTTATATCGATAGTCAATCTTAAGTCCCTATCATAAAGCTTAGTAATTTAATAATTAAATATTTATCATTTTATAATATATTTTTTAATGATTTAGCTGATTTTGATTAAGCTAGAAAAATGCATTATTTATGGATGTTAGTAAATCGGGATTTAATTAAACATTATTTACCTATTAAAGGAGCAGTAAGCTAATTTTTTTAGTAATTAAAATAAAATTTTAAAAATATGATATAAAGTGCGGCACTATTGGATATATATCTCCTGAGATATTTCAAACCTTTTTGTTTACATTTTAGGTAAAAAAATAATTAATTTGTTTAATTATTCAATTTATTTTAAATATAAAAGAGTGAAATTTTCTCACTTGGTGTTTGTTTAGCTGTTATTGATAATTTTGAAACCTTAGAACCACACCTCACATAAAAAAATCTTGACATCCTACATGAATTTAAAATTCCATTTGAACCAAGTTATCTTGTTTAAAATGAACTGATAAAAAGAGATACAAAAATATATGATATTGTTCTAAAAACTGTTGTATTCTGTCAACAAAAAAGAAAGAATCTATCTTTTATTGTTGCAAATTTAGAAAAATAAGGATATTAATTTTATTCTAAAGAATTTACTTCTTCTAAAAATGTAAATATTTATAATTAACGTAATCTCTCTAAATCATTTTCCTCATACTTCAAAGCATATGTTTATTTGATTAAATTTAAACATCAATTTTTTTGAATTTGAATTTTTCTGGATTTAAATTTAAATGAGAAATTACAGATATTTAAATATATTTTAATTATTTAACAAAAAATAATAGATCATCTCTACTTTTTAATATTACGGGATAGCTAATTTTAATTTGTACTCAATTCTTTGAATTAAAGAATATTTCATTTAATAAAATTCAGAATCTAAATTTTTTGTAAATTTAATTGATAGTAACAATATTGGTGAAAATGGGGCTAGAGCAATAGCTTCAAAAATCGCTAAGTGCCCTGCTTTCTCTACTTTAACCATTTGGCTATAGTAATTTTTTACACATGTTCTTTATTAAAAGTTTAAATAAATAATCAGAAATAATAATATAGGCTAAGATGGTGCCAAAGCAGTAGCTTCTGAAATATCTAAATGTCCTAATATCACAAATTTAACCCTCTACCTCTAGTATTTATTACATATTTTTTCAATTTATAGTTAAAATGAATAAATAAAAAATATTTAACTATCTCTGATAATTTTAATTAGATCAAATAATATAGGCCCAGATGGGGCATAAGCAGTAGCTTACAAAATAGCTAAATGTCCTTCTCTCTCCACACTAACGCTTTGGTTATAGTAATTTTTTACACAGATTAATAAGTTATAGCTTAAATAAACGCTTTGAAGATAAAAATAATTTTTATAAATTTTAATTAGATCAAATAATATAGGTCCAGATGGGGCTAGATCATTAGCTACCGAAATATCTTAATGTCTCAATCTCTCAACTTTAACCCTTTGGCTCTAGTATTTATTTTTTTTTTTCTCAATTAAGAATTTAAATAAATAGCTGAAATAATAAAAAAACAAAAGTATATTTAAGAATTAAAAAAATGTTTACTAGTAATAACAAAATAGGTCTAGATGGTACGAAAGCAGTAGCTTCCTAAATATCTAAATACCTTAGTCTATCTACTTTAACCCTTGGATTTGAGTAAATTTTAAATAGTTTAAATAAAAAATTATAAAACATAAAAGAAAAATTAAAATTCTTGATACATGTTAATTAGATCAAACAATATAGGTCCTGATGGGGCCAAAGCTATAGCCCTAGAATTAGCTAAATGTTCTACTCTCTCCACTTTGACCCTTTGGCTAAAGTAATTTTTACACATTTTCTCAATTAAAATTTCAATAAATAAAAGAATATTTAAACATCCATAAAAATTTTAAATAGTAATAATAATATTGGCTTAGATGGGACGAAAGAATTATTTTCTGAAATAGCTTAACATCTTACTCTCTCCACTTTAACCCTTAGTCTTCAGTAATTTAATACACTAATTCTCAATACATAGTTTTATAAAAAAATAAATAACTTTAAAAAATAAGAAATAACATTTAAACAATATTATATAATTAATTAGATCAAATAATATAGGTCCAGATGGGGCAAAGGATTTAGCTTTAGAAATAGCTAAATGTCATACTCTCTTAAATTTAAATCTTGATTTTAGGTAATTTGTAGATAGTTTAAATCTAAAATAATATTTAAAACCTCTTAACTATATAAACTTTCTAAAAATAATTAGAAATAATAATTTCGTTGGAGATAAATTTTTTGAAAGCGAATTATAAAAAGAAATATTACTTAATATTAAATTTTGAAAATTTAAATGAAAGAAAATAGTAAAAATATACTTTTTAAATAAATAAAATTGATAATATTATCTAAGTATAATGTCAAAGTATTCTTCATGTTGTAAATAATTACTAAATATATATCTTTAATAAAAAATTAATTAAATCTTTCACTTATCAAATTTAAACAAAGAGACACCTAATAAATCAGATTAAATATTAGCTTAATTTCACTTGCAAAAATACTAATTATTTGAAGAATTAATTGCATCGATTTTTTTGCATGTTATTTTATTAAGTTATAAATATTATTAAAGATCAAATAATAATTTTTGATGAAAGAAAATATATTTTATCTGTACTAAAAATCTAAAAACTAAAAGTTACTTAAAAGGATGATAAAATGAATTGTGAGGAAATTAAATATTATAAAAGATATCAAATAATAATTTATTTTTTGCTAATTAAAAAATACTTGGAAGATATAATACTTTATTAAAAATAAATACTCACAGTTGCAAATGTATTAATTTATTTAAATTATTCAAATAATTTAAATTTAAAATATTTATTTTAAAAATAATTCTATTTTATAATATATTTATTGTTTATTATCCTTGATTTAAAAATGGTTTTTAAATTAAAATTAGTTCTATTTTAACTAATTTGCCAAATTTCAAAAATATAATGCTATAATCATAGATAATTAATAGATTTTGTTTGATTTATTAATATTAAATAAAAATGAATTTATTACAAATTAAGTTATTAATAATATTGTTTTATATTTTATGGAGGATGTTTGAAATAAATTTTTTAGACATTTATTAATTATTTTTAGTCCTTCTTAAGTGGAGCTTTAAAAATCAATAGGAAATATGATACGTAAAATTAGATTATAACAAATTTAAAATATTCAATAAATTCTTTGTGTTTTTACTTTAGATTTTGTCTTGAAAGCTCTAAAAATTCAGGTAAATAAATTAGTAAAAAATAGCAAACAATGTTATAAAGTGTACTTTTTAATAAAAAGAATTCTTTACACTTTTTTTGTTACTATTAAAAATTTAGCTATTAGCTTGCTTTGCTTGAAAAGAATAACTTTGTACTAGAAAGTTTACTTTGAATTCACATTAATTAAATAAGCTCAGTAAGCAAAATTAATTTAGTTGGTGAAATTTAATAAATAGAGGATTATCTCTTACTAAAAGCTGATTGAAATATTTATATTATATAAAACACTTAAGTTTATTATCATTTCATGTTTCTTTTGTATAAAAATAAAAATCTACTCTAAAATATTATCAATTCAAATAAATCTGCTTATTTTTGAAATAATCAGTATAAAATTGAGTTCAGATTTTTTAGAAATGGAAGATTCAAATTTGATAGATATTATGTTAAATCATAGAATCATATTTTGCGAAGAGAAAAGATGTTCTAACAATTGTTTATTTTTTAATCTTATATGCCAGATACAATCATTAGGTTTTTTATATTAAATTTAGTCATAGAATTCAATTTTGATTTTGGTAATTTAGTAGGATTTATTACTTAAAAATAATTTGAGATAAAAAAGATGGTATTTTATTTGATTAGATATGAAATTAAATAGTTTGTCATATTATTTGATAATATAATAATTTATATTAATATGTTGATAAATATTGAAAAGAGAGACTTAAGAGTTAATACATTTATATTACGTAAAGAAATCAATTTTGATTAATTTTGACTACAACGCTCTATTCTATGTCTAAATTTTGGTAATTGAAGATTTCAAATTTATAATTTAAACCTTTTTTATGTAAATTTATAATTGCTTATGTAATTAAAAGCATCTTCAAGTAATTAGTTCTACAAACTGATTTAGAGAAAATTGTAATAATACAAACAAACCAGAATTTACTTTTTCAGCGTTAAAAATATTTACAACTTTGAATGTCATCTTTTTTTAAAATATATAATAAAATTCTATGATATATTATTGAATATACCTGTAAATGCAATACTAGATTATGAAGTATAACTAATTTAATACTCATAATATCTATTTATATGAAGAGGTGAATGTTTATGTAAGATATTTATTTGATAATCATAGATAGTTAGTTACTCATATTGAAACACTAAATTTATTAAAGTATCTCTTTTAGGCTAATATGATTTATTTTAGTTTATTTGTAAGCAATTGTGATATGGATAAAAATTAATTAAAAATTGGTAAAATTTAGTTTTGTTAAGAAAGGTTTATTAAGACAGGATAGTGATTTTTTGCATTCAAATATTTAATTTTTTTTAAGTCAAAAACTATAAATAATTAAATAAAAAAAACAATTAAATAAACAGATAAAAAAATATTATAATAAAAAATAAATGAATAAAGCTATTGTCTTTGTTGCTTTAATAGCATTCTCTGTTGCTCTTATTGATGATTCTACCATGACTGGTGGATGGTACAA
>JH720065.1:67535-151635 GCA_000231845.2 Tetrahymena malaccensis 436 | reverse complement strand
AAATACTTTCTTTAAAAAATATTCAAATATTTTTAATCTAGATTTAAAAAAACTGAAATTAAATAAATCTAGTTTTATTATTTCAAATATTCTCTAATAAATAATTTTGGAAAATAATAATAAAGGATATTTATTACTTTATACTTAATTTAATAATATCTATCCCACATCACGATCTCAAAGAACACCAAATACATAAAAAAAATTAAATGTTTTTCACCTGTCTATATCCAAAAAATTAAAATGCCAATATAATTAATTTTCTGTCTCAATACATTTTTTATAATATGAATATGAATAGAAAATCTAATTCTTCTAAAATATTTTTATTTATTTAATTTGGCATTCTTAAATCCTTTAAAAGTTTATTTTAATGCCTTAATTCTTATTAATTTCTTCGATAAAAGTAAATTAATTTAAATATTTAAATTGGAATACCTAAGGAAATCTTTTAATTAAATTAATTTTTTTAAAAAAACAAATACTTTTTGATTAAAAAAACTCTTTTGATTTTAATGAATTGATTTAAAATAAAAAGATTTTGTTTTCCTTTTTAAAACAAAACTATTTTGAAACAAATTTGCTGAATAAAAATAAAATTAATGTAATTTTCTAAAAATATTTTCAGAAAATTGATAAAGAAAAATCATCCAAATAGATTTGAAAAGAATTAAAAGATATTTGAATTATGAATAAAACTGGATAGATCTAAAAGAAGATAGATAGATGCATGAAAGTTAAACATTAAACAAGTATAAAGGAAATTAATTATATAAATTTAAATAGTAATTTGATAATATATATAGAATTTGAATTAGCATTTAACATCTAACAATCTTAAAAATTGCTTAACGAATAGAATTTATAAATATTTTTAAAAATCTATTTTTAAATATATTTAATTAGATAGCCAGGAATTGCTTCGTTGTCCTCGCCTGTATGTTTGTCTGCTTAATGAATAATTAAGCATAAGGTTTAAATAATAAATTTTGGATGCTGCTAATTGGATTAAATCTATATATTTGTATGTCTATCCTTCCTTTTAAAATTTAGTGAAAGTATTTCTAAAAATTAATGTTTCCCTTATATTTAGCTCATGTTTTTTGCATAAAATGATTCATTTAAAAAAGAAGTCTGGCACTAGATATTTATTTATTTATATTGTATTTTAATTTATTTATTTTTTGGATAGTTTGTGATTTGTTTGTTATAATTGAATGAAGAGCTCTTACTACAAAGAAATAAGTAGACCGACCAATAATAATAATTATGAATGAAAATTAAGAGTTTCAGTTTCAATTGTGTACTTGAGATTAATATTTTTTCTTAATTTCTTCGACGTTTTATCTCTTTCCGAATAAATAGGGCAAAGGTTCTTCAACTTGGGTTTGAACTGGCTTGAGAGCTCCATCAATAATCAATTTTTTAGCATAAGCTTCAATAGGATTAATAATACGGGGATGAGGCTTAGATTATAATTAAGCTTGAATTCTGACTTCGTCCAAAACAGCCTTGAAAGAGAAAGGCTCATTAATTGCAAGATTAGCAAGTATCTTTCTATCAAGAATAACATTGGATTAATTTAAAGCCCAAATAAATCTATTGTAAGGAGTATTGTGTTCTCTTACGGCTGCATTAATTGTTTGAATCCATTCTTTACGATAGATTCTTCTTCTGGCTTTTCTATCTCTGAATGAATATCTCAAAGCCTTATCAACACGAGGAGCCATGGTACGCAAACAATTCTTATTACGACCGAAGAAACCCCTTGCTAACTTTCTATACTTTTCTCTTGAAAATCCTGTCATTCCTTTCCTTATTTATTTAACTAAATCCCTTTTTCTTCTTTTCTTTCTTCCCTTTGAAAAAATTCTTTCTGAATCTTTCTTTTGATTTAATTTTTTACAAATTACTTGATAACAATCAAAGTAGGTAGATTCTTCCAATATTAAATTATTATCTAATTTATATTATAATTCATTTCCTCTATAAGGCAGTCATTCATTTTTTCATTTCTTATTTTCAATTTGCTTGTTTGCTAAACCATTTTTGTTCTTTATCATTCATAACTTTGCTTTTAGATAAAATCATAGATTTTTGTCCATATTCAATGATATCTTTATATTCTTCGCATATTTTATTAATATGAATATATATTCCCTTTTTCATGTATAAATAGCAAGAAATTTGGCATTAAATTCTACTAAGTTCAAAATTCATTTTGTTAGCTTGATTTCTCTTCAAATTAAAATAAATTAAAAATATTTAAAACTATTTTTTTTATTTTATTTTATTTTTCGATATTTTACATGTTAAATTTGATAAAAATACTTTCAAAATGAATTTAAATTACTTTATAAATAAATAAAATAAAAACATTTTTATTTAATGTATTAAAAAATTAATTATTACAAAAAGTAAAATAGATAAAAATGCATTTTACAATCAAAGAATAAAGCTTTTTGGTGTTAAAATGAGCAAATAATATATGTAAAAAGTATACTTTAAAATATCTTAAAAAAATAAAAAAATGAATTGATTTTATTAGTTTTTTAATTTATAGCAGATAAAATACTATCAATTTATAGAAGATTTCAATCTAAATAGCTTAGACTTCATGATCAGGGTAACCTAAAGAATGGAATTACGTTAGAAATTACCTTTGATTTATATTTTTAGAAGTTTTCTCCTTTTAATTTAGATTTTGCCATGTGATCATCCATCAGTTTGGCACTTCCAAAGATGAACATTACAGTTATAAGGAGAGCACCTATAGGGTAGTAAGGAATTAGAAGTTTGGCTTAGTTATTAATGATGTACTCACAGCCAACTAAATAAATACCCCACCAAAAGGATATTTCTCCAAAGTAGTTTGGATGTCTTGAATATCTCCAAAGACCTTCATCAATTACAGCTGTAGAATTGTTTGGTTATCTTTTCAAGAAAGAATGTAATTACCAATCGCTTTTGTATTCTATAAAAACAGCTAAAAACATCACTAAAAGACCAATCAATTAAATGAGACTCGGCTCTGTTCTAATAATAGATTTATCATCAAACATGTACAGCAATGGGATGATACCTAAAAAGCAGAAAATAGCTGGAATTCCAAAAAATATTATTAGAGCAACTGGCCACCAAATTATTTTGCTCTTTACTTGGTCCTCAAAATCTTTATATCTAAAATCTATATGTGGAAATCCTTTGAACTAAGTTGACCATAAAGAAGCTAATCTAACAGCCCAAATATTAACTAAAACAACAACTAGCATGCCAAATATATATTTTGTTTTAAATACATAAAAAGCAACTCTGTTGAATCTCCATAAAACGAAAAGAGTCCAGTAAATGTCAATAAAGCTGATATTGTTCATCAGTATCGAAGAAATATAAATGAATGCATTAACACAAGCTATGTCAATAATCCAAATATATTCCTTTGATAAATTCTAAAAGAGAGGATATTAAGGCAGAACATCTGTCTAGACATACTTGCTAAACTCATCTGCTATAATATACGCACTCACAATCAGTGCTATAGAAACTATCTTTCTAAATACCATATTTGATATTGTTTTGAGTAAGTATCTTATTTATAAATCAAAATATCTAAAGATTTTTCTTTATTACAATTCTTAATTCAAAATAATATTAAATATCTGATATTGAACTAAAGTATATCAATTAATAAAAATCAACAAGTAATTCATCATTTATATAATATTATTTAAGTAATTCAAATATTTACAAATGCTTCTTCACTAATTAATTCACATTAAATTAAGCATACAATTAAAACAATAAAAAGTTAATTATAATAAACTTAATACATTTATAATACTAAATAGTGTTATTTCAATATTAACTTTAAATACAATCTTATTTTATATTATTAACTTTAATTAAAATCTTGTTTTAAATTATTTGCATAAATAAAATATTCGAAATTAAATCAAAAAACAAAGTATTACATTTAATTCAAAAAGATATCTATACTAAATCAATTTTCTGAATTTTTTAAGCATTTAAGCTAAAAATAGACAATAATAAAGTATAATTTGTATTTAGTGTAAATTTTAAATTTTAAAAGTAGCTATTGCCTGTCTTCTAAGAAGCAAAAAAAACCCTCAAATTATTAATAATTATTACTATTTAAATAAAAATTTAGAATATCTTTTAGATTATTCAAATAAAAGGCATGTACTATCATTTACAATAATTAAGATTTATTAATAGCTGTGGATAATATTAAGTTAAAATGTAAGAATAATACATAATTTTTAACTCAAATTCAATATAAATGCTAAAAAGATAATTTTCATCATAAAAAAAAACACTTTAAATAATAAAATAATTATTTAGAGCTTAAATCTAACTTTATTAAAGCATAAACTTGGCTCCAGTTTTTTATATATTCATAAACAATTTAAAAAAATAAGAATTAATATTTTATAGAAACTAGTAGGCTTTTAATTAAAGGTTATTTAGTGACTACTTCTTTAAATGTGAGTTTTCAATTCTTAATTATTATTGCTTTAATATAATCTTTCTCTAATTTCTAGATAATTCAAATTATACTGGACATACATTTTTATTTAATAAACGAACAAACTAATTCATTTATATGGACAATATGAGCAAATTTAAGGAAATTTAAGTGCGTATTTGATGGCTTTAACTAAAAACTTGTTATATTTTCTTAATAAATTTTCTTTAAAAATGATTTTTTTATATGAATCTCCAAATTTAACTTATAATACAAACTAAATTAGTAAGATTTTCTTTAAAAAATACTTAAGATTCCAAAAAAAACACACATATATATTTTTTATATGCATTAACTCAATAAAGTTCTCAAGCACAATAAGGTGATTCTTCTTTTGGGAGTACACATTAAGCTGAACAACAATACTTGCAATCATGAGCCTCGATTTTAGTTTAAGAAGCGATGCAATCTTTTTTACGATCTTATCTATCTTATTCAGATTTGAAGTTTCCAGCTTAGGCAAATGGCAAAGCTATTAAAGCTAATGCAAAAATAATGCAAATAATCTTAAAAATTTTCATATTCTTTTACTTTTTTACAGATTTTAATTTTTTTTATATAAAATTTTTTTTCTAATTTCTTTTATGATCTAGTAGACCTATTTTATAACATAATTGAATTAATTTTATAAAGATAGCTAGTTTTTCTATTAAATTTTTAACCTGTAATTTTATTGTTCCATTATTTTAGGCTAGATAACTATACAATTTGTTTGCTTTCAACTCATGCTTAATAAAATATTAATGTTTATTTCTTTAATTGTAAAATAATTTTATAAAATTTAATACTATTTAAATATATCATCATTTTTTTTACTAAAAATAAAAAAAAATATTTTTGAATTTTTTGATAGCTTTAAGATGTATTTTTGTTATTAAATATTTTTTTTATTTACTAAATTAACATTAATCAAGTTAATAAGTAAATGAATTATAAAAGATAAGATCAATTTTTATAATAAGTAAAATTAAATTAAGAATAAATAATACAAAACTCACAGCAAGTAAATAATCTTTTTTACCAGTATATTTTCATGAAATTGAGCTAAATAAGCTTGATTTAAATAATAATTTTCATTAAATGCTAATTAATAAATATCAATATTATTTTAATTTTAAATTTTATAATAAGTACTAACTAACTGCCTTTGAATGTTTTGTTTAGAGTTAGATTTTTGTCTTTAGCTACTTTCATACAAATATTTTTTAAGCGAGCTATAAATAGAAAACGGAAATATCTTTAAAAATTTTTATGAATTATATTTTTTAATTTCTATTTTATGTCCATTTCAGATAGATTAAGAGAACAACAATAATTATTATTAATATTTCATAAATTTTTTTTTTACATTTTGATAAATTTTGTAATTTATTTTCATTATTTAATAATTTGTTTTGTATCACTTAACATAAATTCATAAGGCTTTTCTCAGTTTAATCTTAACTTTAGTTTAATTAATTATAAAAATGTCATTAAAATTATATAAAATGGTTTAATATTTCTTAATAGCTTCATGATAATGTATTTTAATTATTAAAAAATATTTTATTTTCCTAATGATTATTAATCAAGCAAATTAAAGCAAAATAAAAGATAAAATCAATTTATAATATTAAAAATCAATCAAAAAATAAAATAAAATAATTTCTATTTAATATAAAACTATCTAATAACAATAAATACTCATATTTAGAAGATATATCTACTAACAGTACCTTAATACTCATTAAAGAAAGTTAGATTTTTTTCTTAGATAATTTTCATTAAAAGTATTCAATTTTATAAGCGAGTTATGGATAGAGTCTGGTATTATCTTCAAAAATGCTTTTGAAATATTTTTTTTAATCATCATTTTATGTGCACTACAGATTGATTAAGGTATCAACAGTAATCTTGGTTGATAATTCGTGAATAGATTTGTTTTTCTCAGATAAATTCTGTAAATTATCAAAATCATTTGAAGAATTGTTTTTTATCACTTGACATAAATTCTTAAAGCTTTTTTCAACATAATCTTAACCTTATTTTAACTAATCCTAATTTTATTATTTAGAATCTTGTTCAAGATTTCCTCCTTTTTCTGGTTATTTTAATAATAATGCTGCTATCTAAGATTGAATAATTGAAAGTAACAGAAAGTTGTTTTCTTTTAATTCACGCTCTATGTATTTTAATTCTCCCAAAGTAAAAGATTTTTACAACTCTATTAGATCATATGCATACTCTAGCTGTTAAACTTCGTCTGTTTCCTTTTTGTATTTTTCAATATGTTTCATTACTACAGGCTTATTTTTATCTATTTCTCTCGTTGTTATAATAATATCAATAAAAAAATAGCAAACAGCTATAGTTATTATTTTTTATACGTATTCTGGCAAACCTGAACCATAATATTTCCAATTTTAATCTTAATCTTAATCATATTCGTTTTTTTAATTTTACGAAAAATAATGCAAATTCTTAAACAAAAATTAAGACTTCAAAAGTTATTTATTGTCTTAGGTAAAACTATGCGGGATAGCTTTAATCCCTTAAGCTCGATATTACTAATAGTTACTCAAAGTAAAATTTAACTTTTTTTTACCATGCTATAGCAATTTAAACATTTTAGATTTTATTTTGCTTAAATCTTTAATTATTTTATTTTTTATACTTCATCAAAGATCGATTAGTTATTATTTAAAAGCAGATTTCTTGTTTGAGGATTCTATCAGAAATATGACATTATTTACAAATTTATTGAAATAAAAGATTGTTTTAACAAATTTTTGATTAAAAATAAGAATAATCTAGATAAGCATTAATGTCTATCTTAATTGATATTCAATCTTTTCTAATTTTTTTATTAAAATATTTGTATATCTAATCCAATCATTTTAAATTACATATAAAAACTAAAAAAAATATTAATGTGTAAATATTTGTTTGTCTTTCTTTCACATCAGAAATTGTGCAAATTTAATCACTTTTTAGATGCATGGGTTACCACGCATATGCCAACCCCTATTTTAAGTTTTAAGACGGAGGAAATGTAGCTGTTTTCAATATTTGTTAAAAACCTAACAAAGTACCAAATGAGTACTACAGTCCTTTAAATAACTCATTTTTTTATTCTGATTATTAATTTCTAGTTAATCCTTTAAAACAAAAGGTATTAAGTAATTAATTACTGAATATATTTATTTTTTTACTCTTTATATTTGCTATTAATTTTCTTAAATTTGAATACTTTTAATAGCATTTTTTTTTATTTAAAATAAAATAAAAGTATTTTGAATTTCGTGATAGCTTTAAGGTATATTTTTTATATTAAATAATTTTTTGATTTTCCAAATTAATAAAGCAAATAAACAAATGAATTATAAAAGATCAGTTTAATTTTAATAATCAATAAAATCAAATTAAGAAAATATTATACAAAACACTAAGTAAATAAATAATCTTAATAATAGTATTTATCTTTAAAAATGTTTATGAATTATATTTTTTCATTATTATTTTATGTCAATTACACATATATTAAAAGATCAACAATTATCAAAGTTTATTTTTCATGAATTTCTTAGTTAAATTTTGATAAATTATGTACTTTGTTTACATCATTTAAAAATTTATTTTGTATGTCTTAGCATAAATTCATTAAGCTTTGCTTACTTTAATCTTAACCTTTGTTTAATTAATCTTAAACATATTTTTTAAATTATGTAAAAAAAAAATTAATAGCTTTATGATGATGCATTTTAATTATTAAAAATTTGCTATTTTTCTAAATAAGTATTACTACTAATCAGGCAAATTCTAAAAAAATAAAAGATAATACGAATTTTAGATATTGAAAAAGTAATCTAATAAATAAAGTCAAATAAATTCTATTTAATAAAACACTATTTAATGATAATAAATACTCATATTTAGAAAAATATATCTACTAATTACCTTAATACTCTTCAAGTAGAGTTAAATTTTAGTCTTAGAAAATTTTCAATAAAACTATTTAATTTTATAAGCAAGTTATGGATAGATTCTGGCATTATCTTTAAAAATGCTTATGAATTATTTTTTTTGACTTTTATTTTATGTGCATTTCAGATTGATTAAGATATCAACAATAATTCTGGTTAATAATTCATGAATAGATTTGTTTTACTTTGACAAATTCTGTAATTTATTAAAATCATTTTAAGAATTGTTTAGTATCACTTAACATAAATTCTTAAAGCTTTTTTCAACATAATCTTAACCTTCGTTTAATTAATCCTAATTTTATTATTTAAAACCTGGTTCAAGATATCCTCCTTTTTTTGGCTATGTTAATAATAATGCTGCTATCTAAGATTGAATAATTGAGAGTAACAGAAAGTTGTTTTCTTTTAATTCACCCTCTATGTATTTTAATTCTTCTAAAGTAAAAGATTTCTACAGCTCTATTAGATCTTACGCATACTCTAGCTTTTAAATTTAGTCTGTTTCCTTTTTGTATTTTTCAATATGTCTAATTCCTACATGCTTATTTTAATCAATATATTTTTTAATCAAAGTTAATACAATTAAGGCAGAACCTACAACTAAAAATATTTTTTTTTCTGCATCATCCTGCAAATCAAAAGTTCCATACCTTTTATATGATCTATCTTTTTTGTTTTTTTATCTTTATGAAAAAGAATACTAATTCTTAAATACAAATTAAGACTTTAAAAGTTATTTATTATCGTAGGTAAAACTATATCGAAAAGCTTTCAACACTTAAGCTCGCTATTACTTATAGTTATTCAAAGTAAAATTTAACTTTTTTTAAAAAGGCTAAAGCAGTTTAAACATATTTAGATTTTATTTTACTAAAATATTTAATTGAATAATTTTTTATATTTATCAACAGATTAGTTATTATTAGAAGCTGATTTCTTATTTGATAATTCTATCAGAAATATTGCTTTTTTTGTATATTTATGAGAATAAATGTTAAAATTAATAAGATTACTAATCAAAAATAAGAATAATCTAGATAAACATTAATGTCTATTATAATTGATATTCAATCTTTTCTATATTTTTTTATTAAAATATTTTTTTATCCAAATTAGAAGTCACCCATATTTTTTTATTCTGATTAATTTTTAGTTAATCCTTTAAAACAAGTACAATTCAATAATTACTGAACATGGTTAACTTTATGCTCTTTATGATAATATTAATATTCTTTAATTTAAAATATTTGTTTATCTATATTAGAAGTAACCCATATTTTTTTATTCTAATTAATTTTTAGTTAATCCTTAAAAACAAATACAATTCAATAATTATTGAACATGGTTAAATTTTTGCCATTTATAATAATATAATTTAATTTACATATTTTTAGAAATTTACAAATCCAAAATAAAATTTTTAAAATTGAATTATTTTAAAATACAGTATATTATTACATCTAAAACTATTAAATTGATAAAAGAGTTCTGGCAGTATTTATAATTCTTATTTTTATATTTTATAAAATTTAATATTAACTATTCAATAAAGTAAATTTAAAAAAAATAAATTTTATTTTTCATTTCATTTTTTTTTGCTTTTATACTCAGTAGTGATGTAATTGCTAAATAAATAAATGATTTTATAAAGTTTGTAAGGAATAAATAGGGTAAGTTAAAGCTGAAAGATTGATTACTTATAAAGATGAACGAATTTGAAAATACAATATAATTAATTTTTGAAAACTTTCAAAATTGAAGATATGAATAAAAAAAATATGAAGAGAGAGTACTAAATAAAATATAATAAAAGTTAAAAGATCTTGATATATATCATTCATTCTTTTAAAATTTGACTTCAAGATAAATTGTTAATAATTTAATTAATTAAATAATTGCACTGACTTCAAATAAAGAATTCATAAAAACTTATTTAAAATTTACAATTTCAAGCAAATTATATATATATTTATTTATAGGAGCAAGTGGTTAAGCAGTTTTTCAAGTAATGAAGCCAAATCAATCAAGCTTGTTTTCTAACAATTCCCCTTGGAAGGATGGGATTGAGCCTGTATTTTAAACAGGCTAATTTGCAATAGCTTAATAGCAACAGTATGCAGTTATGCAAAATATGCAGAGATATTATCCATAAATGCCTTATCCATATTAAATGAATCCTCAACTCATTAAACAAAGAAATTCGTTTTAATCTTAGCCATCTCCCTTGAATAGATAGCTCAATAATAGTCAGCAATAAATTAATAAAGGAAATACTTAAAAGACCAGCATTTACAAGGAGTAATTTTAACAAATATTCAATCAAGAATAAGAAAATGTAAAATCTCCATACATGAATACTTCTCGCAGTAATTTTTCAAATAACAACAATAATAATACAAATAACGAAACAAGCAGAAGTAGAAGAGATCCAAATTAGCAGTTTCAGGCTGAGGCAGCTAAAGTTGTCGTTAGCATTTAAAATAATTTATTGGGAATAATATAAGGTATTCAAAAGAATATAGTTAAGAGCGTGAATTCGAACGTTAACCATCAATTAAAAAAGCAGCGATATTTAATTAAAAAGAAACATGAATAAATTTTGTAATAAATGAATGACTAAGAAATTGTGCGTGGTGCTAAGTTTCCTCAAGTTTAGTCACCTTCTGAAAAGAAACAATAGAAATCCTATCAGAAAGCTGAAAGATCTTATTCAGCTGCAGGTGATTCTGATCCCTTTAAAATAAATAATAAAATAGATGATATTTAAAAACCTATAACAGCAGAAATTCAGTTAAAAGAAAAATCTTAAAGTCTATAAAACAAAAATAACAACACTTAGATAAACATAAATCAAATGTAAAAAGTTAAAGACTACAGTGGAGATGAATTGTCAAGTAAAAGGGATTAGTCTTATTCGAATAGGAATTAAAATAAGCCAGATTCAAGCAGATCAAATACAAATCAAGCTAACACAATTAATAACAAAATGAGTAACAACCAAAACAACGTTAGTTACGAAAATATGAATAAAACGATTAAAGACGAAGAAGTTTTTATCATAGAGGAAAGAAAAAGTGTAGATTACGGAACATCAAACCAAACATTAAAGAAAAATAAATCTAAAGATGCTATTGGGAGTTATAATTAAAATAACAATAGTAATAGTCTTAATAACACAAGCAACAATAACGTCAATAATATAAGTAGAAATAACAACAATAATAACAATAAGCAAAATGCTAATAGAAAATATGATCAGCTATTTGAGGATACATCTAATGCAGAAGGTTTTCAGCAAAGTAGCGCTTTGAAAAATGAATTTTTGGATGATGGAAATTCTTTGGCTTACACTTTAGATGATGAGATTTCAAAAGCCTCTGTATTTTTTGGAAATAACAGAGACAGCATAGCCTTTGATTAATCTAAAATTAAGATTGGAAATGCAAGCAGAAATCCTAGCATTATTTAGCAACATCAGTAAAATCAGGCTAAAAATATATTTGAAGATGATGAGGAAGTAGATCTAGATGATTTAGATGATATCAATTCAAGTAAATAAGGAAATTAAAGGAATTCACAAGGCTTCAATACTATTAACACTTAGCCAGCTTCAAGATAAAGCAACTAACAATAATTAAAGAAATAAAATTTACATGAGAAAAGTCCTCTAAGTGATTAATATGGAGATGAGCTTTTTGAAGATTTATTGGATGAAGATGAAATTGATGGTAACTTCTCAAATGTTAAAAAGTAGCAAACTTACCTTAAAAATGAAAGCAATCTAAACTAAAACAATAAAATTAATGTACAAAACAATTACAACAATAAATAAGTAAAATAGTCAGATAACAAAGAAGACGAAGATGATGCCTATAAATATGATAGTGATGAGTTTGATTTAGATGATTTTTGATGTATTTAAATAAAACCCTAATATATCAAGCAAATAAATCCAAGCAATAAAATAAATCAATTTTTTAACTATTGTTTATTTATTTATAATAAAAAATTATAAAATAATTAATTATTCTATATGTCAATCAATTAATTTATCATGTAAATAAAATTATTCATTTTTTTAAGCTTTAAAATAACCTAAAACCATTTAATTTAAGTAAAAAGAATTATAAATAATGCTTAATTTTGGCAAAATTTATTTCTTTGATTCATCTAATCAAAAAATATTCTAAATGGAATTAAAATTTCTTGATCTAATTAATGTTTAAAAAAAATAAAGTTTTATGTATTTCATAATAACTAAATATAACCATTCATCAATTAAGTTTGATTTAAATTAATCTAGAGAATATTCTGGAACCTTAATTAAAATAGTTTTAAACTATGTTAAATACTTTATTTTCATGATAAAAAGTAATAGAATAAATAATAAATAAGTAAAAATAAATTAAATGTATTTAATTAGATGAATTTATTATATTTTTCAAATAATCACTAATCTAATAACAGTTGATTATTAGAAGAATTTTCTTATTTCAGATTTAATTATTTTTTAGAAATTATCTTTGAAGATACAATTTTGATAGCTAATTTCAATTTTTTTTGTAGTTGAGTATATAGTAAGTAAATTTGATTTTGAAAATCATTTTCATTATTTGCTAATTAATTAATAAATTATAAAAATATTTAAATCAACAAGGTTTTAGTTTTAATTTTTTTAGTAAATAATTTAACAGTAAAACATTGAAATCAATACAATAAAAGTAGATAAATTAATTTTAAAATTAAGAATTTCAGAATTTACAGTGATATTTTGGTAATCATATTTAAATTTTTTAATATGATGAAGAAAAATAAACTAAATTCAAAAAAATTGTTTATTTATCTTTTTTTTAATTTTAATTGCTGAATTAGATTTTTATTGCATTTTTTTATTCATTTAATATTCTTAGATTAATCAAATTGCATTTATCACTCTTTTTTAAACTTGTTCTATCTTAAAATATGTAATTTTACTTATTTGAAATTCAGCAAGCCTATACTAAAAATTATTTTTTTCAATAAAATATCAGTAAGGTTGTATGGTGTAGCGGTTAGCACCGAGGACTTTGAATCCTCTGACCTGGGTTCGAATCCCAGTACGACCTTATTTTTTTAATTATAAATCAAGCAGGTATTTTGTCAAAAATGAATAAATAGTAAGCTTTTTTAAATTCGAACAGATAATTAAGTTTTGATAAGAATTATGTCAAGAAAGAAAATATTTATTTGAATTTAACTTAGATTTCAAAAGGTGTTTTGAAAATGTTCATTTTATTTGTATCTTTAATAATTCTTAAAACTGTTCAATTTTGATCAAATTGAAATAAAGATATTAGCGCAAAATTTAATTTTTTTTCTCCCTATTAAATGAATTAATAAAATCAGATATTTCAAACAATTAATTTAATAAGTGTTAATTGTTTTTTCTGAGCTTTTTTGAGATAAATAGAACAATAAAAATAAAATACTTTCTTTTCTTAGTTTTTGAGCAAAACTTTTATCAAATGATGGGGTTATATAAATGACAACTTTTTCAATTTATTTTGCAAAAAAATACTTCTGTCTAAGAAAAACGATAAGTAAATAAGTATATAAATTATAGATATAATTGAAATATAAATGAATTTTATTTAATGGTGAATGATTTGAAGTGAATAAATTAGAAAGACAGAGAATCAATCATTTGTTTTTAATTAATTTACTGTAGACACAAAAACTCATACACAAGAACAACTTATTATCAATTATTATAGTAAAATATTATAAATTATGAATGCAAACTTCAAAATGATTCATTTTAAATGTACTTTTTGCTCATATTTAAAATATTTTCACATAATTTAAAGCTTTTTCTATTTTAATTTTGTAAATTGGGTAACAATTCTAAATAATAAATCAATTCTCTTAAGCTTTCAACTTAAAGCTTTTACTTTTATATTATTTAATTGCAGATTAATTAACTCTTTTCTGCTTTAGACTCAATCAGTCCAAGTACCACGAGTAACTTCATTTCTTGCATACTTGGCTGAGCAGTTGACAAAATCTGCATCATCCATGTAACCCTTGCAGAAGTAAGTACCGTCTTATTGGTTAAATCTAAGTCTGCCTCCTCCACATTTAGTGCAGTTGGGGAGAGTTCCCAAAGTTTGACAATCAGCCATTCTTGAAGCGATTTCTGCTTTATTTCCGTTTTGAGTCATACCATTCTTTTTAAGAGCTTACTTGATAGCAGCAACAGATAATTCCAAAGCTTCTTCATAGTATTTTTGATATTTTGCTTTCTCAGCTGCTGTATAGCCTGCTAAGGGACCTCCAGAGCTTGCCTTCTTGGCTGTTCCTTTTTTTGCCCCCTTTTTTCCTTTTCCAGAGTCTTCCTCACTTTCATCTTCGCTTTCAGACTTATCTGATTGACTCTTTGATGCTTTTTTAGATTTTGCGTTACTTTTAGCACCTTTAGCTCCCTTTTCAAATTCCTTTTTGGCTTCTGCTTGCTCAGTTCCTGATAAGGAGCTATAGCCATCTAAATCTTCGAGATCTTTAGATCCTGCATGCTTAGTCTTAGCAAAGCAAGAAACGTGGTACCAAGTAACTTCATCGTAGCTTCCTTTTGAAACAGTTATGCCTACACGTACTTCATCCTTTGCGAGCTTAGATTTGCATGCTTTACAAGCAGATCTTGCTGATTTGGCTTTTTCTATTGATAATTCGACCATTATTGTTTCTAATATCCTAATAATAATTTATTTATTACTTTTTTTAATTAATTTGTTAATATTTATTAATATTTCTAAAGGATCTGTCTGCTATATAAAAGCAAAGGTTGATTCTTAAAACTAAAAACAAGATTAATTCTAATCAGATAAAGCTAAGTAGCATATTCTTTTTTAAGTAAATTTGATTGGTAGAATTGAGTTTCCTATTAGATTTAGTTGAATATCTAAATAAATAGCAATAAAAGCTTGACTCATTTATTTTTTCTAGATAAAATTTTCCATTTATTTATTTTTTTCATTCTTTTACCTTATAATTCAAATTTTTAGAGATAAAACTGTTTTTATGAATTTAATTATTTTATTTTTTATAGCAAGAACATTTTTATTTTTCAAGCTATAATTATCTAGATATTCAGTAACATTCAAAATAGTCAATCTCATTGTAAAAAATAAGCAAAAAATTCAAAAAGTAATCTTCAAAAGATTTTTTAACCAACAATCCCAACTAATTAATGTAAAATGTTAAAAAATATTTTTATTCATTTAGATAAAGTGAATAATGATAATAAGTATTTTATTGAAAATGAGAATTGATCTTTATTTGATAAGCAAAGTCTTAATAAATAGCAATATAAAAGCTTTATTGATTGATTTTTTCGAAACAAAATTAGGTATTTCTTTATTTTTTTAGTTCTTTTATCTAA
Organism: Tetrahymena malaccensis 436; assembly: GCA_000231845.2. Lineage (NCBI taxonomy): Eukaryota > Ciliophora > Oligohymenophorea > Hymenostomatida > Tetrahymenidae > Tetrahymena > Tetrahymena malaccensis. The sequence continues at coordinate 135,707 of JH720065.1, read as the reverse complement.
TAATTGAAATTTTTAGAGATAAAATTGTTTTTATGATTATAGCTAGAACATTTTTATTTTTCAGTCAATCTCATTCACTAATGAAAAAAAAAATTAATTAATTCAAAAAAGTATCACTTGTAGTTGAAATAAATATCTAGGAACTCAGTTCTAAAAATTAAGACTTACTTCTATTATAAGTACTTTATCAAATAAAAAAGCAAAATTTTTTTAGCAGAGATCTCCATTATTTAGAGTAAAATGTTAGAAAATATTTGAATTCATAAATTTAGATAAAATGAAAACAGATAAAAATAATTTATCTGAAAATATGAACTCATCTTTAGTTGATAAACAAAATCTTATTAATTAGCTTTTAATAAATACTTTAGTTATTTATTTATTTTTTCTAATCAAAATTTTAAATTTCAAGATTTTTTTCATTTTCTTACTTTTTAATTCAAACTATAAGAAATAAAACTGTTTTTATGAAATTATTATTTTAGATAGTAGAAATAATTTAATTTATCATAGAATTTCATTGTAAATAAATAATAAATTAATCAAAAAAGATTAAAAATATCTTTACCAATAATCTGAATTATTTAATTTAAAGTGCTAGAAAATATTTAAATTCATTTAATTTGTATTTTTTTGGATAAATGAAATAAAATAATCATTAATTTGTTAAAAAATGTGAAATTATCTGTCTTAATTTTACTAATTTTTTAGTAATAATAAAAAATAAAGAAGAATGAAATATTCATTTATTTAATTTAACTAAAATAATGTTTATTAGGATTTAATGTTATAATACTATTTTCTAATGCTTAAGACTTTTGATTTTTAAATAATCAATTAATGACCAAATACAATTTTAAATTGAGAAATATCATGCTAAAAATTATATATTTTATTACTCCAATATCTTTTAAAAACCTTATCAGAAATAATTAAAAATAAAATAATTTTTATAAATAATTTAAATTATTAAATTAATGAATAGAATATATATCAATATTTCATTTAAAATATTTTATAATTATATAAATTAAATAATACATTTAAAAAACTTACATTCTGAAAATTAAATGGGCTTTTGCTTTAAATTAAAAAATGAGTGAATAAATTAATGATAAAATTAGATAGATTCTTTTAGCGAATTGTTTTTACACAAAACAAAAATTTAAACTTATAATATAAACAAATTGTAAATTTGTATAAAAATGCTCAAAAAATATCTAATATATTACTTCTAATATTAATAATAAATCTATCTATTCTCACAAAAAATTTATTTTTCTTACTTATTAATTTGATTATTTTGATCCTTTAATAGGAAAATCATTAATTTACTTACGATAAAATATGACAAAAGATTTAAATATAAATTAAAAATAAAATACTTTTAATTTTTATCAATTTTTTGATGAAATAAATCGTAAAATATTTAACTGATTAATTCTATTTAAAATACAAAAAACAGGTTTTTTTAATAAAATGAAGTAAAATTTGCTTTGAAAAATATTTCTTTTAATGTAATTAACAATAAGAAATAGGTAGTTTTTATTTATTTTATTTATTTACTAAGGCTAAACATTAAAAATATCCCTTCTTCATTTTAAAAACTTTTATTATATTTTTTCTATCTTCTTGTTTTATAATCCTTTTTTTATTTTTTACTATCTTAATTAAAAAATAAAAGAATCACATAATTATAACAGATAATTATTGGAGAAGAACTAGATAATTCTGAATATTTAAAAATTTAATCCTTTAATTAATTAATTTATAAAATAATAAAAGAGTTTAAATATACTTTTTGAGTAGAGTAAATAAATTACAGATAAGGTTTTTGAATCTAAAAAATATCTGATTTAAATAAATATAGTAAGTGATAAATTGATAATAAGTATGACTTTTATGTAGCAATTAATCAGAATCATTTATTTGATCACTTGAGATTGAGTAAGTGTATCTTCCTTGTTAATTATTTTATCTTCATTTAAAGTTTAATTATTTTTATAGTATTTATCAGATTAAGTAGTGGCAACCTTTCAAATTATCTATTTAACTTTTTGTTGAAATAGATAACAAGTCTTTTTAAAATAAAAAAAATAAAAAGCTTTTATTTTATAAATCTTTTAGCATAATTGAGTTAATAGGTCAAAAGAGCTAGTGAATAACTTAACAAAAACAAAATTATTAATTAATACATCTAAAAAAAATTGTGTTATATAAACTGGTAACAAAAAGTTTAATTAAATTAAAATAAGAAAATGGGTGGTACTGTTTTTAGTATGAACATTGAAGAAATGAACTACAGCACTGTAAGGGATTATATACATTAAAAAGTCAAAGAGATTAAAGTAATAGTCCGCACAGTTGATATCCCTGTTATTAAATATCTTGGAGCTTAGCATATGTTTTTACTTTTGAAACTAGATAATGGTGTCCTAGTAATCAATCATATTACTGATGATAATGGTGGAAAAGGAGCAAAGGTAGTATTTGAAAAGCTCACAAAATAAGATTCAATTGATAATCAGCATACAATCGTCATGTAAACTAGCCTGAGTGTCAGCATTACTTTGGTAGATGTTATTTCGAAAGCAAAATAATACCAGATAGATCATCCAACTTATCAAATCCTCTCAAAGAATTGCTAGTTCTACTGTATTTCAATCTTGAAAATGCTCAGAATAAATTCAAACCTCATTTAGCTCGTCTCTAGCCATAGTGATAAAAACATGAGTTCTGCAACTACTAAGGGAGCAGTTGCAGCAATCGGCTTAGGTGTTGTTGCCGCTAGTATAGGATTAGCAATAGCTAAAAAAGATGGTGGTGCTTCTTAAAAAGAGGAAGAAAAGGTATAATAGGAACAAGAGTGATTGATAAAATGAAAGTATAAAACTTATCTGTGCTTATTTCCATTATCGAAATTTTCATGAAAAATTGTTAATTATACAATTTAGTTTATATCTAAGCAATTTAATCTATAATAAAAAATATGTTATCACATTCATCTTTATATATACAACTCTCAAAAATACTACCACTATAATTTCATTCACAATTTAGTAATTATTAGGATATTTTAATCAGCTAATTATTTTCTTAACAAAATTCATAAAGTAAATTGTAAAAGTATTTGTTTGTTTATTTATTTATTTATCTTTTGTTTGTTTGCTTTATCGATTGGCTTTTTAGAATATTAATTAATTATCTATTATTTATTTTATGTTAATTACAATTTATTTTGTTTTTCTATCTCCAAATATTAATGACTAACTAGAATTTCAGCTGATTTAAGGCATTTTTTCATTGGGATTTATTTGCTGTTTTCATTAGTACTAACCTGCACTTATTTCGATTATCGAAATTCTCATGATAAATTGTTAATTATACAATTTAGTTTATATCTAACATTCATCTTTATATATAACTCTCAAAAATACTACCACTTTCATTTAATTAGAATATTTTGAAATTATTAGAATATTTTAATCAGCTATTTATTTTCTTAATAAAATTTATAAAGTAAATTGTAAAAGTATTTGTTTGTTTGATTGTTTGTTTGCTTTATTGATTGACTTTTTAGAATATTAAATAATTATCTATTATCTATTTTATGTTAATTACAATTTATTTTGTTTTAGTATTTCAATATATTAATGACTAACAAGAATTTCAGCTAATTTAAGGCATTTTTTAGATTGGGTTTATTTGCTGTTTTAACTGTTGCCACTTTATTTATATTAATGTTAATTTTTAAGAAGATGATTTATTTATAAACAAAAGGAAAATTTGAGGAATTTATGCATGAAGTTATTAAAAGTAGAGTAGTTATAGCTTAAGTTGATTTCTATCTAAATTGTCATAAAAATTGCTTAATTATAAAATTTAGATTTTCTCTATGATAAATAACATAATAAAATAAATAATAAAACATAGAATATTTATTATTTCATATATATCTATTTATTTATTTATAAAAAAAACATGTCTGCATAATTTTATTACCCTAATAAAATAAATATCTGTTTAGTTAAGAATTTATTTATAAAAAGGAAGAAAGTAAATAAAGCAAAGCATGAGATATGTTTGCTTGTAAATTTGTTAAAGTATTAATTAATTAAATTACTGTATATTTATTTATGTTTTCCAAATTCTAAATACTGTATAAAAGCAAGATAAGATATATTACTTACTATCAATTAATTTTACTTAGAAATATTTTCTTAATAAATCCTCTAATTTATTTATATATTGATTTAATTCATTATTATCATATAAAAATAAATTTATTTTGAATTCATAAATGTATAGTTAAAATATAACTAACTAAACTTAACTGACTCTTAAAATATCAGCTCCAATTAAGATAATATTAAAAATATTTCATTATAACACTAAAAAAACTAAAAAGGATTTTCGCTACTTAATTGTGAAGATTAAAGAAAGAGCTTTAATATTATAGTAAATGCATGGATTAACTTATTTCTATTAGCTACTTAAGGATTAAATAAAGAAATATTTCAAATTACTGAAGCTAAAATTTAAACAGAATTTTATAGAGTAATAGGGAATTTTTAGAAAAATTAAATACAAACATTTATTAAAAAAATATTTTATCAAATAGCCAACTCTTAATTAAATAGAATTGTAATTTAAGCATAAAATCTTATTAAATATCATAATTTTATTTCTATAACTCATTTATTTATTTTTCATTTACTTACTAATTTTACTTTTAATATCAACATTTCAATGAATCCTCACTCATTAAGTAGACATAAACAAAAATAAATAAAAAAAGACTTAACATTTAAAGTTTTTAATTAATAAGCATTATTATAAAAATTAATTGTCAGATATTTAGTACAATAACTTAATTCACAATTGAATAAAAATGCCTAAATTAATTTATGAATTATAAAATTTAAGTCTTTCTTGATATCTATTTGGATAAGCAAGAACCGTCAGTTATGGTAACAGGATACACAACTTGCTTATAAATTTAAGGAAACTTAATAAAATATGAAAGACATAGATTAATTAATTAACTAACAAACTAACTACTAATAATATTTATAAATCTATTTTGAATTAAAAATATTTGCTTAATTTATTGCATTCATTTTCTTCAAATTGACTCATTTTTTTATGTTTAAAGAACTTAAATTACTTATTTAGATTAAAATAGTATAAATCATTTACTTTTTATTAAATTAGATTTTATTTATTTATTTTTGTATGCTACATTTGTAAATAAAAATTAATCGAATTCTTCTATGATTTACATGCTAATTGTTTTAAGTTGACGTTTTTGTTTCTAATTTGAAGAATATTTTGAAGGGTAAAACTGGCAAATTTCAGTTTTTTTCCAACTACAAATTGTTTTGAATATTAATGTAAAATATACTTCAGAATAAATGAATATCTTTTTAGAAGCAGATAAATGAAATAATTTAGTCTTATTTAATTTTAAAAATTAAAATCACTGTTTATATTTCTTCATCTATTTATTTTTAATGCATTTCTCTAATTATTTTAAATAGAAGAAACATATTGAAAACATTTTTAAATTCTCTTTTAAATTGAAACAACAACAAAAACAATAAACTAATTAATTTTTCAAATAAATCAAAGAAAGTGTTGATGCAAAGAATGAACTAAATAATTAAATTATTAACTAACTAACTAATTCATAAGTAAAACTGAAAGAAAGGCAGACATACATACATAGATAATAAGTACATAAAAATATAGATTGAACGACAACATAAATAATCAACAACAAATATATAATATAATCATATTTACTTATTTATCCATCTATCTTTTTATTTATATAGTCTTTTACTTTTATTAATTTATCTGAGTCTACTTGAAAAAGCACATTCATTCATTCATTAATTGATTCGTTGATTGCTTAATATTTTCATTTTGCATTGGTCCAAAGCTCTCCCTCATTTTCTTAAATTTGATTTAAGATGGAGATTAGCTTGTCTACATTTCTGATGCTTGTCAAACAGAGGATTGCCATTACAACGTCAAATATAATCAGATCGTAAATTTACACGTAGCTGGTCAGTACTTCAGGATACTGCAGGATCAGAAAGGACACAAGCGAGCATAAGCCTGAAACGTTGCTCTTGATTTAAGACGAAAGCACTTTTCTAAAGTTTGTCAGCACAATCGTAGCTCTTCCGACATCTTCTCCGTAGGGATATCTAAACCAACCTTCAACTGCAAAGATATTCGTTAGCGTCAAACTCACAGACTTAGGTATGAGGCTGAAGGCTAATCTTGCAGGCACTATTACAAAAGAAAGAGAGCCTTTCCTCTTTGAAAAGGGCAGAGGATTCAAAAGACAGCTAGTCTTTGGCGTGTTCTCCGAGTTTGCAAGGATAGAACCTAACAAATAAGCATCAAAAATCCACAACAGAGTGCTCAATGCACAAGCTCCCAGCAAGGTTTACAAAACAGGACTCTCAAAATCCCCTCCTGTTACTGAAAAACCCCACAAAATAGTATAAGGCATTTAAATAGCCTCAGCAATACTTAACAGGAAAAGCATAAGAGAATCTATTCGTTAACCATGCAATTCCTCTGCTCTTTCACTCACTCCTTTATGCTCTTTCCAGCTTCCATTCCTTGCACCGCTACTGCTACCGCTGCTGCTTCTACTACTGCTGCTCCTCCTCATGCTGCTTCTGCGGATGTTGTTATTTTTGTTGTTGTTGTTTTTAGTGCTGCTGCTGTTGCTACTACTGCCACTGCTGCTCCTCCCATTCGAAGGACTCTTGCATTTCAATTTATTGTAGGTGTATCTGAGAACGCTCTAACTCACACTCACTGCCAATGCTGCCAACACTATCCATATAAATATTGCTCCTCCTCCTTTTAAAGCGCCTACAGTATCTCGCAACTGGCCCATAACCTTACTGCCAGTATTGCTGCTGCTTTCGCCGCCTTCCCTTTAATCTGCCTTAGCACTTGAACTTTCTTAAGTCATTCTAGTCAAGGATTGCGCTTTGTCTGATTTTTGTGCATCCTCTTCCTCATCCTCCTCATCATCATCATCATCAGCATCAGCCTCATCCTCCTCCTCCTCATCAGCCTCATCATCATCCTCCTCCTACTCCTCATCATCCTCATCATCATTATCATCATCTGGATGAGTGTCTATATTATCTGGAAGATTTGTAGATAAAGAGTAATCTAATAATCTTGATCTTGGTGTCTGAAGCAAGTGACTATCTACGCACCCGTTGAACTCAGGCACCAGCGTATATCCTTGATTGCAGCTTGAGCATTAAGTGAGATTTGAAGGCGAACATGACAAGCATTAAGGGTCTTTTAGCTAGCAAGCTAAACAAGTACCATTATAGGCTACATATTAAGGGCTGCATGTAGGAAGACAAGCAAGGACGGCGGCGTGATCATTGTACTGCTGCTGCTGCTGCAGCTGCGACTTGAGATATCCAGGAGCACAAGCTGTACAAGCAGCGTAATTTGATGCGCAAGCTTAGCAATTGGGTGAGCAAGTATATTTGGAACTGATTGGGAGACTAACTGATTATATAACCCAAACATTTTTCAAACTATTTCCTTATTGTGTACTCCATATCAATTAAAAATTATATCTCTAGGCTACATTTTATTCATTTTATTCAACAATACCAGAGGGATTTCTCAAACCACTTATTCTAAGTTACTATTATTTATTTTTAAAATATTTTTTAGGTTTATATTCATTTATCCTCAGTAAGATAAATGTTAGAATAATAAGAAAATTTCTCATTAATCTCTCTAATTACAAATACATTTATTTTAAATTTAAAATGAAGCTTACAAATGGATAAGTAGGTACTAAACTTATGATGGGGATAAGGAATGAATTTGTGGAGTTATAGATAAATTCTATACTATGTTCGATTAAATTATTGGTTCCACTTGAGTTTTAAGATTAAGTTAGCTGATAGAATGATATTTGAGATGAGTTTAATTGAAAACTGGAATCAATATTTAAAGACAAATAGTAATTTTGATCTACTTTTTGAGGTATTTAAAATTATTATACATTAAATGTGTAGTTCACTCCTAACATTCCAATCAGAGGATTAGATATTTGCAAAGGCTGTTCTTTTTAAAGTGTTACCAGACTTTAAACAGTCAAATTATTAAATGCATCAATTGATTTATTTTAATAATTTATAATTCTGTTCTGTAAATTAACTGAAATACCTAAAAATAATTACTATCCGAGCTAAATGTTTTTATTTAGTGCTCCATATGATATTTGCAAAGTTATAACTGTATCTTTTTTAAATTTTAAAAATATTTAATTTCAAAATGTTTAATTCAAGAAAGAAAGAAATAAATCCATTTACTAGGAGCAGTTAGGTTCACAAATTAAATTCGAAAGGTTGTCCACTGTGACTGTGATTGTAGCTCTCCAATCCCTTTTACTGAGCAAACCACTGCATACATAGGCCAACACTCAATACCCTGCTTTCCTACCAATCGAAATGGCAGTTAAACATCAATCTAGTGTTGCTCCCAGAAGTATATTGGGTATGCAAATGTCATCGAAAAGTTAAACACATCTCCAAAGTAATTTGAGCTAATTTAGGTGCTTAGACTGCTCAAATCTGCTTGAGTTATGTTAAGGCCTTCATGCGTAAACACTTCGCTTCCGATGAAGAAGTAAGGCAGTGAGCTGTCTGTTAAATCTATAGATTGATTGAAAAAAGTAGGTGGATCGCTGCTTGGCTGAGACGAAGTGTTTGAGTTGGCAATCAAAAATTGGAGACCAGCAGTTTGAAGCGGAAAGTCAGGACTCCTCACGTTTTGTATTGTAACAGTGTTGTTTAAGCAGCTGGTGGCAGCGTGGCTGGAAGAAACAGACCTTAAGACTTTGCAAGAAATATAAATACAATGATTGTTGTCGGTGTAGCCAATGGTAGACTGAGAAGATATCGGATTTCCCTAGGTGTAAGAGTAAGTGTTTCCAAAACAGTCAAATAAATTGAATTGAGAGTTCTGTAAGAAACCAATAGTGAAGGAGGAAGGCAGAGAGACGATGAGCCAAGAGCAGGTGTCCTAAAAGTTAAGGATTGAAAAGGAGAAGGCTAGCTAAGACTGAAGCGACGCTCTATTTTCAGGTGAGGTGAAGGAGGTGAATTGTGTTTGGTTGAAGGTGTTAATTTGAATAGAAGTAGTAGGAAGAGGCTGAGGTTAGATTATCTGAATGGTTTGATTACTATTAGAATCAACGTAGAATACAAACGCTTAGTTCAAAATACATTTGGCAATAATCTTGGTTACATTTTAAATATTATTGCTCGAGCTTTAAAGTTGTACCTTAAGGTGAAATTTTTAATTAAAGTTTTTAATTTTAAAAATAATTTTATATATTTGTAATAATTTTACTTGCTAAATAGATACTGCTATTGAAGAAGAGCTGAAATTTGTTGAATAAAAGCTTACTATATTTTAGTCCCATTAGAATGAAGAAAATGCAAACCCTTAGACTGATAGACTTGATTAATTCTTTTGTTAGTAATCTATTCCTTAGGGGAGCTGTATGAATAAATTTGTGTCTGTTTTAATAAATTCAAAGTTAAAAAAGCGGTTTTATAAAAATAAAGGTGTGCTTACTTGAAACTTTTATGTCAGGGATTTAAATTTAAATAGATAAGCTTTTTGCTTAACTATTATTAAATAGTATAAAAACTTAAGTTTAATTGGCATTTTGTAATTCGTTGCTTGATATGCTTAAGTTTTTTAGTGTTTTTATACCATTTTAGCAGTTAAATCCAAGAGTTAATTAACTATTTTGACCAACTACATCTGAAAATGAGGAGATTAGCATTTAAATTTAGTTACTACCCTTGGTCGACTAGAAACCTTAGCTCTTTTATAAAGAAGCATTGCCATTTAAATAATTAGTTCCATAGTTTTAATAGGTATTATTCGTAGGATTAAATACAAAAAAATTAGGTTCAGATTTCATGAATTAATTTTGTAATCCACTAGGCAGAAGGATTGATTAGAGCAGGCATTATGAAAGAACAATATCTGTTATATTAAAAGCGATTTCATTTTGAATCTAACTAAAAGCAAGTGAAGGTCTTATAACTGCTGAAAAATTACTATTTTAAAGCTACACAAATGAGTAGTATTAATTATAATCTGTGACTTTAATATTGGTTGAGCCAAAGAGAATTTAAATATTGATGCTTTAAAATGTTTATTCAGAGAAGGTGAATTAGAGATTTTAAAATTTATCAGGAAAGTCTGATTAATTAAACTTTTTAACATAAATCAACTGTGTTATAAATAACTCTGTATAGCTAGAATAGCTGTTAATCATCTATATTTAAACAAAAAATGGATAAGCATAATGATAAATTAAATACAACATATATGTATACCTAGCCATCTGCTTGTAAACTAAAAATATTTTGTGGAGAAGATTGTAAGATGCTGTTAGTGTAAAATTTGACTTAGAAAAAATCATAAAAGTTTGTTTTGTCAATTATCTGGAATTAGCCATATGTTTATAGAGTAATTTATATCATTTTATTATTACTCGCGTCCTAAATGTAATTTTGTAAAACTACAAAAAGTAAGTTAATTTGCTAAAATATGGAGCATATTAATAAATAAATAAAATACCCTTTTTTATCATCACTTTGCTATAAATATATGATGGACCTAAAAAGCTCATATTTGCATCGTAGAAGTTGAGAGTAATGTTTCTCTCAAAAGCGTTTTGAGGAAAAGGTAAGAACGTTTTAGACAAATTCTTAGACCAAAAAGCAAGCTAATTAACTGTATTGACTTTATCATTAAAATAATTCTAATTCTTGGGTTAATTTAGAATTGAAGCTTCATCATTAGTTTGAATTTAGCAATAAGTTAGTCCTTAATCAGGTGCTTAAATCATTATACCATTTGGAACAAATATTGTTTACACGTAACAAGATATGAATCCAAATAACACCTAATTTTATCAGAAAATAAATATTATTCTTTGAACTAAAGGTTATTTATTCTTGTGAAAGCTATTATATGCAAAATAAAATTTACACTAGCTAGAGATAGAAAGAGAATCATAATTATTATTTTTCTTTACTTATTGTTTGTTTAATTATTGAATTTGATTAATATATTATTGAATTGAAAATTAATAAATTATGAATTCTACCCTTGTTGTGACGTACATTGTATCTTTTTAGTATCTATCAAAAGTAATGTTTTGGTATCTTTTTTAAATCTAATTTAAAGTTACACACTAAAATGTTATTAGAAAGGTTAAAATTTTTAAACAACAAAATATATTTTAAATAAAAATGAATACCTTTATAATTTTTAAATGAATATATTTAAAAAATAACCTGATAGGAATAGGTAGGAATTTTAAATTATTTTTTTTCTACTATTAAAATAAAAATTCATTATGTATTATGAGTGTTTTTTAAATTCTCCGCAAAAATAGAATCTTAGAAAAATTCTACTAAAAAATATTTACATATTTATCACACCAGATTTAAATTTTTTGGTACATTTATTTTTATTCATTTTAATAATACTTTTAAATTTAAATTCATAGAAAGGTCTAATAAAAATAAATTGAAGTCATGTAATGCCATTTTTTATTTTAAAATGAACTAAGAATGTTTTATAAACAGATTTTATTTTAGGTCATTTCTAAAATCAGTTAAATTAAAATTTAACATTAAGATGTTAATTTATACTTGTTGATGTTTTTTTTAAAAAAAATGAAATGCCTATCGTTGTCTATATTTCGATTATATTATTATCCTCTTATTCAATAATTTTATTAATTAGACAATCCTGTCCAAGGATTTAAGTTTTTATAATTTAAAGAATTCATCAGAAATAATATTGAGTATCTTTTCAGTATCTATCTATATATCTATCAAAATTTAAATATTTAATTCGTAAAGCAAAGTGGGTGAAAAATAAATAAATAAACACATTTTTTATAACCTTATTAAAGTTTTCAAATAGGACTTACTTTCTCAAAGAAAATTATAAATTATTTGATTAAAAATTAATTAATAGTTTGAAAAAGCAATTCTTTCGCTTGATTTCATAAATATTGATATATTTATTATACGATGAATACAACTTATAAAATAGCCTTTTTGCTAATTTTTGCTTCATTGCTCATAGATAGAAGTCAAGAAGCATTAATTTGTTACCCAATTAACCCTATTTAGAGCATGAAATAGATATACTAGCTCCCTTATAACTATAGGTTGGGAAGCGATCCTGTCCCTTCTTAGTATAACTTTGCCCTTTAATTTGATTAGCTTTCTCCTGATCTTTTATATACTTTATCAAGTATTGCTTATTTAAAAAGATATTTAATTACTTCAAATAATTAAGTGATATCAATCATCCCAAATTCAATAGGAGACTCCCTAAATTACATTCCACTCGAACTTACCCAATATACTTTTAGCATAGTTGCAATATTCTCAAGCTTGTCCAGCTTTAGTGATAACTAAGATTTCTTGACTTCTTATTGCTCTATCACTTAATTTCCATAAACAGATTTGACAAGTAAAAACATTTTAAAACTGTTGATTTAACAGATTTTCATATAAAATTAATCCATTTTTATATAGTTTTTAGATAAATTAACAAGCAAAATCAGTAGTTTCTGATTTCTACTATGCTGATATCTTAAATATAAGATTTGAATAGCTTGGTACTTTCATATCCTACTTCTTTCGCAATAAAATCTTAAAATGCTGCTAATTTAGGGTGCTAACTCTACACTGATTATGTAAATTTAAAACATCTTAAAATAATTAACTAGCCAACTAAGAAATTAATTAAATTTAAATTTTAAAAACATTTTATAAAATATTTTAACCTTAATTTTACGCATTTTATGCAATCTTAGATTTTTACATAAAATGGCAGGAATTATAAAATATTTTCATTATCATGCTTAAATATCAAATTTCTAAGCGTATACAAAAAAAAATAAAAATTTACAACATCTTTAATCTAAATTAAAAATCCATAATTGGGTGTTCATTGAATTACTTTTTATTTATTAAAGCAGGAACAATAAATTTGCTATAACTGATTAAATCTGGTATAAAACTAATATTAACTAATTTATTTAAATGAATAGGGAATAATCAATGATTGCTCAGTTAGTCTTAATGCATAATCTGGCTTGAGTTTTGTTACTTTTAATTTGACCAATTTTAACTTCTCTTTGCTAAATGTTTCAGCAACTATTGTATTAAATTACAGCACTTTTAACTAGAATTCGTTATCAAACAAACAATTTAGTTTGCAGCTGTTAAATTAGTATTAAAGTTAAATTGCCTAATATTCTTCATTCTAAATTATAGATTAGCGCATCTGCTAACAAACAACCTTTTCAGCTAGTCTTATCAATAATGTGCCATCTTTTGGTTAAAATTTAAAGCTAAAAATAAATTTTGTTCCAGCTTCAGCAAATATCACAAGAATAATCTTTGAATTTAGCTCATAAATTTATACGAAGATAGGTAAATAATATTCAAAACATTTAAGTTAATTTATATATGATTAATTCATTTCTAATTAAATAGACTTGTCCTTTCCATATCTTACCATCCTAGATTCTACTTAAACAAATTAATAAAAAGTAAGATGTTTAAAAGCCTATTAGTTTATGCTAGTTTGTGATTTAATTGGTGGTAATTTACTTTTTGATGTAACCAAAGGAGTTAACATTGAATTTCCATATGTTTAGCTAAATGTAACAAGTTATTCGCAGACTCTTTCCTTCTAAATTAAATATTTTACAGATTTAACCTTTTAAACCTGTTTTGTATCTAATTTTACTCAGAAATTCTAAGCAGTATCACCTTCTTCTCCTTAGGCTTTCCTATATAGTAACAACTCATTACAAATTAGGCTTTTCGATTTAATCATGCTAGATAATTCAAGTAAAATAGCATTTTTCGTGAAGATATTATTGATTGATTTTATTTTAGTTAGAAAATTTATCTAAATATTTTATAAATTAATTTTTATTTTCTTTACAAATAAAGCTATTTGAATCAAAATAGTTTCATTCATATTAATAAATTGTCATTTTATTAAATTTAATCTAATTTTTAAAGTAAAAATATTAAATAATAATACCAATTTTATTAATAAGGCTTGATTAACATAAGCCTACCTAGTTAGCTTGCATTTACTTCCACAAGTAAGCTTAGCTAAATAGCTGGAATAAGTAATCTATCTCAAACGTAGTAAAAGACTCAACAAAATATTTAAATTTCTCAAATTGGTTTATCTTTAGCTCAATTAAAGACCTATTAAGGAATATCCTTTCAACTTACAAATGTAAATCATATATAAAGTTTTTACTTTCTTTTAATTTGTTTTTCATATTAATAAAGATTATTTAGAACACAATTTACTGCAGTCTTAGTAGTTTGAATTAAATACAAATTGAAATAGTTAACTCTTTGGGTGTTATAGTTTTATCTGGATCAATCCCTCTACAAAATGAACCTTATCCTATTTAGATATAACAAATCAATCCAATTTTTACACCACTAAATCAATAATAATAACTTTAATATTAACAGCAATAAAATAGTTATTCCATTCCTTTTGTTACTCTTGAAATTAACTTCTAGATTTAGATTAATTACTTTCCGCAATCATCAGCATTTGTTATTTACCTACCTCCTTAGATTATTAGAGACAATAGGGTTAATAATATTTCTGTTGAAATTTCGAATCAATTCAATTTTTATTGTTCTAGTTAAACAAATTCTACTTAATTTTTTAGTTCAAATGTAACCTACTAAAATAGTATTCAACAGCGAGATTCTATTTCTATCTTATGCTAATTTAGTGAAAATATCACTACAAATAATCCATAATACTTGTTCACAGCAAGAATTTAAGGATATTTGCTCCCTAAGCAGGTTTAAAAGCCTACTGATAGAATTATAATAAATTTGTTAGATTATTCTTAAAAATAATATTAACCATAATATCAATGCTTATCAACTGAAAGCTCAAGCACATCAGAGTAAATAAAAAGTTAGTGGGTTTTTAATAACAATTAAGGTACAGATTTACTATAAACGTATTATTCTACTCTATCAATCTCAAATTAAAATCAAAGTATTCCATATTCTTTTGTAAATCTCACTACAAGATATCCAATTTAAGATGGAGATACAATTATTATTAGATTTTCTAAATTGTAATTCTTTAAAAACGAAGTAATAAATGGAAATTAATAATAATTAATAGCATTTCCAGAATTAAAAAATTTGAATTGCTCATTTCTTTAACCTTAGTCAAATCTTTCTACTTTTCCAAACTTATTTTCTATTTGCAATTTAAGTGAAAGTTCTACATGGTACTCAATCAATTTACAACTCTATCCAACCCAACTTGCTTCTAATTTATCATGGAATTATAAAGACCTAGCATTAAGTCTTGTTGGATTACAATTCTATCCTAACTAATTGGATTAAAATTAAACTGTTTAGTTTTAGCATATTTCTAGTGATAACTTTTTAATTAGCTAATCTAATTATAATTTTACAATCAAAAATAATATTGCATCAAATGCTTTATTTGCACTAAATAAAATCAAATCAGGATAATTTTAGAGCTTAGATTAATAAGCATCAAAATTGTTATTTGATTACATTTAACTATAATTTTAATCATCAATTTTTTTATTACCTTCAATTTAAAATATCACTTTAACATTGTAATTTTCTTAAGAAATTTAACTTAGTGATGATTCTTTTTGCTCGATTGATATAGGGTGCTCTTAAAGAACTTTGATATTAAAATGTAACCTATCTTTAGATGGACTTTATATATAAATAGACCAGCTAGGTTAGTATTCAACTTGTACTTCATCAGTTTTAAATAACTTTGTAATAGCTCTTTTTTTAAAAATATTTATTCATTTTGATTAATTAAAATTTTTACTTATTATATTTTACTCATTATTTATTGGATTAAAAATCTAATATAAAGAAATAATATCTATTTTTTATTTAAAAAAGAATATCACAATTCATAATCCTGAAATAAATAACTCAAATTCAACAGGAGGTGCTTAATCAATAGCAATTAATTGGAATTTAACAAGCACTACAACCTCTTAAACTCTTTTGTCGGGACACACTTCATTAACTACCAACACCTCCTAATGTCCTTAACCTCACTGCGCCACTTGCTCATCTCTTCCATCCATTTGCCTTCACTGCACCCAAGGCTATTATTTACTTCCAGATCAAACCTCATGCGTCCAGACTTGTCCACCTCCAACAGTCCCTCATCAACAAACACCTACTTGCCAGCCATGCTTCCAGCAGCAAGAGTGTCTTCAATGCCAGTCTCAAAACCCAGCTGCTTGCACCTCATGTTCTCCCAACTATTCCCTCAATTCCACTCTCCTCCCCTATTGCTACGTGCCTCTTCCTCCTTCTAGTAGCGGTCCTTCTTCTTCTTCTACTTCCTCTTCCCCTTCTTCTTCTCCTTCATCACCATCATCCTCCTCCTCATCCTCATCCTCCGTCACCAAGGATGTTGTGAATCGCACGTCTTCTAACTCAACCTTTTCAGGAGAACTCAATCGACTTGAGCGAGGAGGACAGCAGCAGCAGCAGTCACAAAAGTAGCAGGAGGCCCAAGCTAGCGATGAGGGAGGCTTTGCTTCTTTCTTAGCTCAAACGAAGTCTTATACGAAAGGCTTGATTTTGACACTGTTGATTCCCCTCTCAATACTCGGTGCTTGCCTGACTAGGCTAGTGACCTTTTGTCTGAAAAAGCGAGAAAAGAAGGTGCATGCACAGCCTAGTGAATCGAGGAGTGCACAGATTGCACAAAACTTGGATGAAAGGTAAGAAACACAAAAAGATGGAAATGGTGGCGATGAAGAACAGATGAGAGCGTCTTCGAGGGTAGACACAGGAAATATGTGTCCTCTGAACTCCAGAAGAGGCGAGTAGTTATAATTGGGAAGTGTGGAGTAATAAAGCGATGGCGCTGGTGGTGGAGAAAGAGAAGGAAACGGTCATTTAGCCTTCTGCTGGGTAGCAGTGATCCTTTTGTTGGGAAATTTGGGTGATTTAGTAGAGGTGCCTTATATTATGTTCTCACAGTAGAGCTCGTTTTCTAAGAAGAGCACAAGTGTATTTGAGTTGTAATTTTGGGAAGCAGACATGGGCTAGATTTGTTGTTTGAGCTACATCGCACTAAACGGAATTTGCTACTTGATCTGCGTTGTGTTGATGGTGAAGGCTATAATTTTTGAGAGTGGAAGTGGTGAGCCTCTGTTTTCTATTTACGAAGTGAGGTTGAGTAGCCGTAGCAGTTTCTGTTCTGTTGGTGGAGAAGAAATGAAGAAGGATAAAAGTGAAGTTGAGTGGAAAGGGGATTCAAATAGGTAGAATGAGAACAAAGAGAAGCACAAAAAAGGTGTGAGTGGGCGAAAGCTATGGAAGCTAACAATAGATGTTTTATTGAGATGTCTGGTAGTTGTTGGGGGAAAAGCTTTCTGCATGGTTTATTCAAATGTGGCAAATGTAAAGGGATGGCTAACGTGCTAAGTAAATAAAAATTTGAGAGCTTTTCGATTGTTCTATATGATATTGTGCATCCACGCAATCTTCAATATGATATCAGCAGCATTCTTTACTTTTGTGCTTACTCATTTCTCGTTTGTTTCTTGGGCTGCAGTAGTAGGACAAGATAGTCTTACAAGCTAAGGTATCGATGGTAGAGTAGAATTTTCCTTCTTTGTTGACATCCTTGCATTTAAATTTTTAATGTCTCTGATTTGTTTTTTGAACTGCATGCATATCTAACAGCTTATTGCTGCATGCAAATCTTCTAATCTTCCTGGACATTAGCATTCAACCTCCCATCCTGTCTAAAGCCCATCTACTCCTTCTTCTTCCCCATCACCTGCAGGTGCAGTAGCAAGAGGCGTCGGCAAAGCTTCATACTTTGAAAATACTCCAAATGCTGAAAAGACAACTCCAACTACAGTAACGCTTGCCTCTTATCGCCAGCAAGACGCATCAGGAACTGGTTCTCAAAACCTGATAGAAGGCAGACCAAGGAGAAAAAAACCATCAAAGTTGAGTCTATTGCTAAAAGGAGACTCAGGCTAAAAACCTGGTGGTTCATCTTCATCTAGACAGCAAGAAACACCTTCCCCAAATCTGCCTTCATACTCTCCTAATCTCTACCCATCTCAAGCATACATTTGAAGCAAATGACAAGCACAAAAGCAACAAGCAATTAATTAATCAACTAAATCAGTAAGTAAATCAGTCAGTCAGTGATTGATTAATTAATTAAGTGGCTAAGTTAGTAAGTTACTCAGCAGCTAAGTAAATAACGAGTGCCTTAAATTGCTTAGAAAAGCAAATGAGTGAGTTTGTAAGAAAGTAGCTTGAATATAATGACAAGCTTAGTACATATAAAAAATATATAAGCAAATAAATATATAAAACTATAATGAATGAATGAATAAATTAATGATAAAATAATGATCAATTAAACTGTAGTCTATCTATCTATCTATATATCAACCAATCAATAAATCTATATAAATAAATGAATAAAAAATATATTTCTGAATTTAATTTCTTTGCATAAATTTTATATTAATTTTGCATTTTGTTGTTCGTTCAGCACATATTCCAAATGATAAATAAATATATGCCTTTCTATTTTAAAATGAAGCCAAGTAAAAGCAAGCTAAGGTGAATTAAGTAAGATCTTATTATTAAATGATTTATATTTAAATTATAAAACAAAAATAATGCTTTTGATTTCTTAAACATCACATTTGTTTATGAATGAAATAATTTGTTTATTTATTTTTTATACAAAGAAATAAAATTTGTTTAAATATTTTTGATATAATAAATGAGATATTTTATGATTTCATAAATTTATCAAAATAATTAATCTATTTTTTATACTTTAGTTAAATTAAAATGTTAAAAAAAGCAACCAATTATAAAATATTTAATTTATTATTATAATTACTTGATTAAGATTCAAATTATTTTATTTATTTTTTGTATTTTTTTTATATTTATTTTTTTCCTAAAAATAATTTTATAATTTAAATATTTCTAATTTATCAATTTATATTTTTACTTACTTTGTTTATTTATTTATTTGTTATTTGTATTTACCTAACTTGCTTTTTGCTAATCAATATAATTTATAAAGAAATATATAATTTAATAATTTGTTTGTTAATTAATTTATATGCAAAAGATCATAGCTATTTAAGATTAATTCAGATTAACTATTCTATTAAATAAAAAGAGAAAGCAAAAAGAAAATAACAAACAGATCATTAATGAATTATTTTATTTATTTCCTATTTTATTAACTTAAAGATAGAAAAAATTCTTGGGTTATTTGTTTTCTTAATTTACTGCAAATATTAATAAGATTATCAAAGTTTATCTTTTGATAATATTTTTGTTTGAGAATAATCCTAAAAATATTGTATAAATTTTATCTTAATTTTAATAATACTCATGCTCATTCTAGTCTTTCCATCAAATAAGTATTTTTACCATATTTAAGATTTAAAAATAAAACAATTTTCTTAATCAGTAAGAAACTATTTTAATATAAAAATTAAGATGAAAATCAAGAAAAATTTAATAAAATAAAAAAATGTTATGATTTAATTTGATAAAGCTAAAAATATTTGTTTATTGATGCTATTTAAATTTGAGACTTTCAATATAAAGTTGATTTTTATGGTTAATAAGTAAATAAACCTTACTTAATATTTTAATTTTCACAATATTATTAGATATACTCGGATATGTCTAACAGATAGCTGTAACTTTAATATTTCTTCTTTGATGATAGAATATTTTTTTCATTTATTTATTAAATTAAGTTTTTCTCTTCAATTAATATAAATAGATAATTTTTGTTTATTTGTACTTACATGAAAAAATTTAGTTAAATAACCAAACAATTTATTATAAAAATATCAAGGATATCTATCTCTCTCTCTCATTTTCATATTTCAATTTTAATTTTTAAAAATTATTAAAACATTTTTCAAAGAAATTCACTTTATATTTTCGTTAAAATTTTAAGTACAAAATTTTTAAATGATGTTTAGCAGTTCATCAGATGATTTTCTAGATTCAGGTTTCTACTATATCATATTTTTTATTACATTCTCAATTAAAAAATCATCTATTTAATCAAAATCTCTATTTTAAGTATTCTATCTCAAATTTAAAATATCTAAATTTCCTCTTCTTAGAGGTCTAATTTCAGTCTAATAATTAAATCTTCTACCAAAGATTAACTCTATGAAGACTATTCCTAAAGAGTATATATCTGACTGTTTTATATGTAGAAATATTTTTAATTGATTAATTGATTATTTAAATTAATTTACTTTATAGCTAATTTTTGAGTTATCATCATCTTCACCAAATTCAATAATTTCTCCGCTTGCATATTTACGTGCTCCAACTCTGGTCTATGTTATTATGCCAAAAATATTAAAATTTTCTAAATTTAGAATAATTTTACTAGATTATAAGTGTATTCTTTATTCTAGAGCTATTTTGATTATCCAAAATCGGCTATATAAAATTTAATAAATTAATTAATAGATATGTTTGCTTGTTAATACGAAATAAACAGAACAATTTTTTATATTTTTATTAAATCACAAACTAAATTTTATGATTAATAAAAAAATAATTTGATTGAAAAGCAATTTATAGTAATATTTAGATAATTTTTTTGAAAATTTAGTTTACCTATTTTGATAAAAATTTTTTTTCCATTTTAACTTGTATCATAAAGAATATCTTCAGGTTTCAAATCTATGTGTAAAACGTTTATTTGCTTTAGCTCTTGTAAACCCAATAGTAATTGAATCATGATGGAAATAATTTACTTTTTTGTAATTTTTTACTCTATCAAAGTAGTTAAATTTCCTATTTTATAAAAACAATTTAAATTGATATAAAAAATTAGATTTTTATAACCTTAGCAAAGCTCTGAGAAAATAAAAAGTTATCCAATGCTAAATATGTCTACCTATATTATACAGATTAATTTTAATATCTTACATAGAATACATATTTTACTTTAAAGGTATAAGGTCTAACTT
This sequence comes from Tetrahymena malaccensis 436, assembly GCA_000231845.2. Taxonomy (NCBI): domain Eukaryota; phylum Ciliophora; class Oligohymenophorea; order Hymenostomatida; family Tetrahymenidae; genus Tetrahymena; species Tetrahymena malaccensis. The sequence goes on along the minus strand of JH720065.1, from coordinate 114,505 downwards.
ATTCACAAACTTCTGGGGATTGGTACTTTAAATTTTCTATTTTTCTCTAAAATTTAAATGTATTTTTAGTTGGTAGAATAAATAGAAAAATTAAATTTACTATTTATCCAGAATCAACCTCATTTTAAAATAAATTATAAAGGAAACCAGCTAAATAATTAATATTTATTTTATGAATTATTTTTATTAGCTTAATGAATAATGCTATTATTACATATTAAAAACTGATTTTTAGATTCACTATAAAGTATATACTCTGGTTTAATGTCTGCATGGATAATTGAGATTTCCTATAGTCCCGCCAAACCAGATAAGAGCTAATAAGCTAATGCACATATTTATTTGAAATTAAGCTAGTTATCTTGTAAAACTAAATCTAAATTGCCTAAATAAATAGATAGATATTAATGATCTAGTAAGAACTTTATTTTAAATATATATACTATCATATAGTTCAAGTACTACAAGCGTCATTCCCATTAGGTTATCTTTAATTATTTCAATAGGTTGCTAGATATATTTTCTGTTTTTAACTAATTCTAACATTTTTAACACTTAATCAATATTTTAAAATTCATAATCGTATATTATTATCTCAACTTTAATTTCTAGTTTTTAAGAATAAGCTACAAAAGCTCTATAGGATTCACCATATTGTAATTCTTTCTCAATGCTATACTAATTATCTCTAAGGAGATCTTAAATGATTTCATTTGTTGAAAATTTTAAATTTTAATATTCCTCATTTTACTCGCTACCCATCTTTTAATATTTTTTGTCAACGACTATAAATAAATTATTTCTTTCTTAAACAAAGCAGCAGAATTATTAAAATTGATTGAATGTACTATCTTAAAATATTCTAATAGATACATAATTTTTTATAATCAAACAAACACTCAAACAATTTCTTTAATTAATAAGCCATCCATTTTAACAAAATTTCATATCTTTATTATTAAAAGAATATCTGCATAAATAAATTTTTCCAAATAATAAATTTGATTTAATATGACCCATATTACTAATAAGGTATCAGATTTGTTAATTATAAATAATGTATTATTTTGAATTCAAACATACAAAAAATTTCTGTTTTTAAACGATTATAAATTTTAAAAACGCAATTAAATTATTTATTAAAAAATATTAAAGTAAAACCTTGCTGATTTATATAAATTTATTATTTATTTATAAGCATATAATCAAAATGATTATCAAAATCAAATTTATTTTGCTTAATATAAAAAAATACTGAAATTAGCTATACATATTTCATGTAAGTTTAATCTATATTATTTACACTTTCAAATGAAAAATATATATCCTCGATTTATAGCAAATGAAATTATAAATTAAAAAGAAATATTATAGTTTTAACATAAAGGTTTTAAATATTTGATAATTCTTTTACTATATTATTTTGCATATTTATTGAAGTTTTGTTCTCTGAAAAAAACTTTAATTATAATAACATTTATATAAAACTTGAAATTTTTAAATTTATTAAGAATATAAACATAGCTTCTATAAATATGTATAAAATCAATGTTGGAGAACAATATTCAATTTTAAATTTAGAAACCAGATTTATAAGTTTAATTAAAGATTAAAAAAATGCATATAAATATTAATTAATTTTATATCTATATGTTTGTGTGGATATATATTTGAAAACATACTGTAATTAATAAGAAGTATTTATGAAATAAGTAATTAATAAATATTATTTAAAGAATATTAAAATATTGTATAGTTAATATAATCAGTTAAAGTAATCCATTTTTATAGTGAGCTTAGATTTAAAATTTAAAGAGGAAATATCTTAAACATGTACTTAAAAATTATAATACAATCAGAAAATCAAAAAAAGAAAATGATGAGAGAATTAGAACAGTATAAGAAATTTATTATGGATAAGTAAAGAGCTTTTTTTATTTATTTCCTTTATCTATAATAATTAGTTAGAATAAAGATAAGAGATCAAGGAAACAAACTCAAAATATAAATTACTTTCATAAACAAAGAGTATAGAATTTGAAGATTGGAATAGCCAAGATATTTAAAAGTTAGTTAAGGAAGTATCTTAGATCAATAATATGGAAGATTAGGACGATGATTAATAACCATACTTAAAATTCCTAATACTCTCTGATCTATTGTCTCCCAATTAAATTTTGATAAATTCTTTGCAAAAATAAATAATTCTATAAATCAGATGTATTTATTTATTGATAAAAAATATAATGAAAACATTTTTGTTTGTTTTTACTAAGTTGAAAATAATAAATTAAATAACAAAACAATTTATTGTATAAATATTAGGAATATCTGTCTCTTTTAGATATTTATTTCAATTTTAATTTTCAAAATCATCAAGGCATTTTTCAAAGAAGCTCATCTGATTTTCTTTAAAGTTTTAAGTTAAAGATTTAAAAATGATGTCTAGCAATTCATCAGATGACTTTCTAGATTCAGGATTTTTCTAAATCATGTTTTTAATTACATTCTCAATTAAAAAGTTATCTATTTAATCAAAGTTTCTATTTTAAGTTTTCTATCTCTCATTTAGAATCTACAATTTTCCTTATTTAATAGGTTTAACTTCAGTTTCAAAGTCAAATTTCCTTCCAAAAACTAACTCTATGAAAACAATTCCTAAAGAATAGATATCTGACTGTTTAATAAGTAAAAATTATATTAATTAAATAATAAATTTTATTCAGTTTAATTTACTTTATAGCTAATTTTTGATTTATTGTCTAGTACTAATTCTGTAACTTCTTAACTCATATATTTACGTGCCCCAACATTAGTCTATGTCATTATGTGAAAAATATTAAAATTATATAAATTCAGAATAAATATACTAGATTGTAAGTGTATTCTTAATTCTAGAGTTATTTTGCTTATCCTAAATCAGCTATAAAAATTTTAATCAAAAATATATCAATAAATTTGCTTTTTATTAGGAAATAAATGATAATAAATTTTTATCTTTTTATTAAATCAATTATGGTTAATAAAAAATTATGGGATTGAAACAATTAAAGTAGTAATTATATTATTTTTAATAAAATTTTGTTTACCTATTTTTATAATATAGTTTTTTCCATTTGAATTTGTATCATAGAGGATATTTTCAGGTTTCAAGTCCATATGTATAACATTCATTTGTTTTAGCTATTCCAAACCCATCAATAATTGAACCATGATGGAAATAATTTGCTTTTTGGTAATTTTTTACTAAATCAAAGTGGTTAACTCGCCTATTTGATAAAAACTATTTAAATAGATAAGTAAAAATTAATTAATTTATAACCTTTGCAAAGTTCTGTGAAAATAAAAAGTGTTGGACTAGGCAGTTTGGCCTCTAATGCATTATAAATCTGCAAAATATGCTTGCTTTTCTTAAAATTTGTGAGTAAGTCATATTCTATTTTTAATTTATTTGCATCCTTGCCATTTTTAGGTTCTATAATTTTAATAGCTATTTATTCATTTTTAAAACTAGCTTATATAACTAAGCCAAAAGAACCCTTTCCTAAGATATTTATATATTCATAACCTTTGCCTGATAAAAATTAAATAAATCCTTTAACCTTATCTTCGTTTTAATTATACTTTATGCATTACTATTTAAAATCTGAGGGTAAATTTTCTTTTAGTGAGCTTTAAGGTTAACTTTTAATTTAATTTTGTATTTAAAAAGAATTAAATTATTTTAACAATAATATTTTTTTTTATAAATTAATAAAATTGACAAATAATAATTTAAATTCTATTGTAAATAAAATTTTTTTTTTAGTTAAATTTGAAATAATACTTTTGCCTAAAAATAATAAAAATACCTAAAACTTATATTTTGTTGATATATTCTTCTGGTCTTAAGTGATCTAAGTGAATTTACGTCAATTTTAAATTGATTTAAATTATCAAGTATTTCAGATACATTTAATCTTTAATTTGGTTCTATTACTACCATATTTGAAAGGATTTTTTTAACAAATTCTTAATTTTTTGACTACTTTAGCTAAGGTATAACATCAAATAAATTTTTTTTTTTTAGTGAAATATTTTCATATGCCTCTATAGACCTCTAAAGAAATGCTTCTAATAAAATTTATCCAATACTAAATATATCTACCTATATTAATACCAATTAAGTTTAATATCTTACATAAAATACATATTTTACTTTATGAGTTAAAGATTTATTATTTTTAATAACTTCAGCTTCAAAAGCTTCTGGAGACTTATAAAAATAATTTCCTAGTAATTCCTAAAATTAAAATATATTTTTACTAAAATAAATAGAAAAAAATAAATATACATGTTTTCCTGAATTAATATCATCTAATAAGCCTCCTATTTCAAAATCAGCTAAATAATATTTAAGTAAGTAATTATTATAATTAGCTTAATAGATAATTTTATAATTACATATTAAAAATTGATTTTTAGATGCGCTATAAAGTATATTCTGTTTTTTAAAGTTTCCATGAATTATTTTGCTTTCTTATAGACTAGCTAGACCAGATAAGAGTTAATAAGCTAGAGCACAAATTTATTCAAGACTGAGTTAATTATCTTCTAAAATTTCAAATAAACAGCCTATTAAAATAGATATTTAAGATTAAATAAGAAATTTATTTATAATATTTATACTATCGCATAGTTCAAATACTACAACTCTCAATCCCATTAGGTTATCTTTAATTACTTCAATTTTTTGCTAAATATTTTTTTTATTCTTAAGTAATTCTAAATTTTATAATAAGTATTCAATTTATAAATATTATTCATCGTATATTCTTATTTCAACTAAAAATCCTAGTTTTTAGGAATATGCTTTAAACCTTCTATAAAATTCAACCTCTATACTCTCTAGCTCATATCCTTATGTGTACTGATTATTTGTAAAGAAATCTAAAATATCTTGTTCTTTTAAATCTTTTGGTTTTGTTTACATGATTTCCTATCTTTTAATAATTCTTTTCAAGAAATATAAATAATTTCTTTCTTAAAAAAAACAGCGATATTATTGAATTTGATTTTATGTAATATCTAAAAATATTCTAATAGCAATACATTAATAAATAAACAAAAAAACAAACATGCAAACAATATATTTAATTAATATAAGTCATATTAATAAAATTATCTTTTTTATTTATCAAATATCCAACTAATTAAAAGAAAAAATAATATCTAGTAAAATTAATATTTCTAATAAAGTAAAGAATTGATTGATTAAAATAATATTTCTTTTCAATCTTCAAAATACTAAAAATGAATCTTTTGAAATAATTAATATTGTAAAGCTAATCAAAAATTAATTTTAACTATTTTAAATCAATTATTAATGTATAATAAGAATAATTTAACTATAACATTCAAAATAATAAAAACAAATAATAGTAATTTTTTAGGATTCTAATATATATTATAAAATATTTTAAGCTCTGCAGTAGTAAAATATATGCTTTTGAAAACTTATCTCAGATAAGTGAATTAAAGTATGTCTTATTTTAAAAATACAGATGTAAATAGCTGATTAAATGGAATTTATTTATTTGTTTTTTGTAAAACCATTTATTTATCTGATTATTTTTATTAAGTAAGAAAGCATTTTAATTGTTGAAAGGTTTAATATTAACTTTTTGAATAAAATTATTAAATTACATCTTATCAACAATAGTGTAAAAATACTAAATTTTTACATCATAAAATAAAAAAAATAACCTATTAATATTAAAAGAAATAAATCCTTAAAAAATAAATATGATAGATTATCATTTGTATTAAATTTAAGATATTTAAAACTGGAATCAATCACCATTTGAGATAAATATGAAAAAGTTTAATACTGAAAAATATGATATTATTATTTTTTAATTCGTTAGAGATTCTTTAAATGCAAGTTGAAATAAATTTACAGTAAAATGCATTCTTTTGGTTTATTTTTTATTTGATGTTTGAATCATTTAATGTATTTGAAAGTATTTTCTTCTCTATAAATTGATGTCAAATCTAATTGAAAATAATTTACAAGCAGTACATTTCTTTAATTAATTTATTAGACAATTCATCAATATTATTTTTTATAAAATTAACTCTCTGAATAAGAATATTAGTAAATATATATACTAATTAAGCAATTTTATTATCTGCCCAAAGTTTTAAAAATTTTATGTATTTTTTCAAAATTTATTTAAATTAATTTTATTTTTTTAAATTTAAAACAAATTATATAAACATAAATCGAATACTATTATATAAATTTTATTTATTTTATTTTATATTTATTTTTCTTTCAAATAAAAAAAAAAATATTCAATTATCAATATATTTTTGTGTGCATACATGTGAGAAAACATGCTGTAATTTAAATAAGTATTTATGAAAGAAATTAATAGTTAAAAAATATTAAAATATTTAATATATAACTTAAAGTAATCAATTTATCAAATAAGCTTTCGTTTAAAATCTAAAGAGGAAATACCTTAAATATATAATTAATAAGCAATAATATAATCATAAAATAAATTAAAAAAATGATAAGCAAATTAGAACAATACAACAAATTTTTTATTGAAAAGATAAAGTGCTATAGAAAGAACTAAAAAAAATAAATAGAGTTTAGAAAAAATAGAGAAAAAATAAAGGATCAAAGAGTAGAGATAGTTGAAAATATGTTTTATTTATTTACTTTATCTAATAATTAGTAAGAATAATCATACGAATGAAGAAAACTAACTCTTAATATACATTTTTTATAAATCAAAGACACAGACAGAATTTAAGGATTGGGGGACATAAAGAATTTTTTTAAAAAAAGTTAGGGAGATATCTTAGATCTATATATGGAAAATGTGGATGAGATTAACAGCCATGCCTAAAATTACTTTTACTTTCTGGTCTATTGTCTCCACCAAAATGAAAAATATTGTAAAACTGAATTTAAGATGACAACTAATAACTCTTCTTAACTCTTGGTTGACTCAATTTTACTAATAGATGAATAAGTACTATTTAAAATGAATTAAGTTGAATCTTGAAAAGTTATTTAATTTTTTAATTAAAAAATGCTAAATCTCAAATATTTGTTGATTGATAAAAAAATACAATAAATTTATTTTATTTATTTTTCTAAGAAGAAAATAATAAATTAAATAACAAAATAATTTATTGTAAATAAATATCTCTCTCTTTGATATATTTCAGCTTTAATTTTGAAAATCATTAAAGCATTTTTCATAGAAACTCAACTGATTTTCCTAAAAGTTTTATGATAAGGATTAAAAAATGATGTCTAGCAATTCATTTGATGACTTTCTAGATTCAGGATTCTTCTAAATCATGTTTTAAATTACATTCTCAATTAAAAATTTATCTATTTAATCAGAGTCTCTATTTTAAGTTTTCTATCTCTTATTTAGAATCTACAATTCTCCTTATTTAATAGGTTTAACTTCAGTGTCAAAATTTAATCTCCTCCCAAAAATTAACTCTATGAAGACTATACCTAAAGAGTAGATATCAGACTATTTTATAAGTAAAAATAATATTAAGTAAGTAAGAAATAAATGTTATTTAAATTAATTTACTTTATAGCTAATTTTTGATTTTTTGTCTAGTACTAATTCTGTAACTTCTTAACTCATATATTTACGTGTCCCAACATTAGTCTATTTCATTATGTGAAAAATATAAAAATTTTATCAATTTATAATAATTTTACTAGATTATAAGTGTATTCTTTATTCTAGAGTTGTTTTGCTTATCCTAAATCGGCTATATAAAATTTAACAAATAAAGTCAATAAACACATTTGCTTGTTAATAGGTAATAAATAACAACACATGTTTATCTTTTTATTAAATCACTTACGATTAAGATTAATAAAAAAACAAACGGATTGTAAAAAAAATTTAATTAATAAAATTTTGTTTACCTATTTTGATAATATAGTTTTTTCCATTCGTGTTATAGAGAATATTTTCAGGTTTCAAATCCATATGTATAACATTCATTTGTTTTAACTCCTCTAAACCCAATAATAATTGGATCATGATGGAAATAATTTGCTTTTTGGTAATTTTTTACTCAATCAGTGTCGTTAACTCGCCTATTTTATTTGATAAGAGCTATTTAAATTGAAATTTAAATTATTTGATTTATATATAACCTTAGCAAAGATCTGTGAAAATAAAAAGTGTTGGATTAGATAGTTTAGCATCTATTGTATTCTAAATCTGCAAAATGTGCTAGCTTTTCTTAAAGTTTGTGAGTAAATCATATTCTATTTTTAATTTACTAGCATCATCATTATTTTTAACTTCTATAATTTTAACAGCAATTTACTAATTTTTAAAACTAGCCTTAATAACTAAACCAAAAGAACCCTTTCCTAAGATATTTATAAAGTTATAACCTTAGCTTCTTAAAAATCCAATGTACTCTTTCACCTTATCTTCGTTTTAATCATACTTTTTGCATTACTATTTAAAATCTTCAAATAAATTATCTTTATTTTAACTTTATGGTTAACTTTTTGTTTATTTTTATATTTGAAAAAGAATGAAAATATTTTTAAAATAATAATTTTAATTAATTAAAATGACAAAAAATTATTCATATTTTAAAGGTAAATGAAATTCTTTTATTGAGTTAAATTTGGAAGAAAAAAATTGTTGCCAAAAAACAATTAATATTTTAAATCATGAAATAGTAAAAAAAATTATTTTGCATAAATAAAAATACCTTAAATTAACATTTTGTTGATAGATTCTTCTCATTTTAAGTTATGTAAACGAACTTTCATCAATATTAAATTGATTTAAATTATAAAGTAATTATTATACATTTAATCTTTAATTTGGTTCTATTACTACCATATTTGAAAGGATTTTCTAAATAAATTCATAGTTTTCTGATTATTTCAGCTATGGTATAACATCAAATAAATTATTTTATTTTAGATTTGTCAATTCATGCATATTTAGAGGTCTCTAAATAAATGCTTGTAGTAAAATGCATCCAATATTAAATATATCTACCTATATTAATACCAATTAATTTTAATATCATAAATAAAATACTTGTTTTACTTTATGAGTAAAAGGTTTCTTTTTATATAAAACTTCTGGGGACATATGAATCTAATTACCTACTAGCTCCTAAAATAATTAAAATATATTTTCAGTAAAATAAATAGAAATAATAAATTTACATGTTTTCCAGAATTGACATCATCGAGCAAACCTCCTATTTCTAAATCAGCTAAATAACATTTATTTTATTAATTATTAAAATTGGCTTAAAAATAAAGTTATTATTACATATTAAAAACTGATTTTTAGATATACTATAAAGTATATTCCATGGCTTAAGGTTTCCATGAATTATTTTGCTGTGTTATAGTCCAATCAAACCAGATAAGAGTTAATAAGCTAAAGCATATATTTATTTGATATTAAGCTAGTTATCTTCTAGAATTATACTTAAATTGCCTAAATAAATAGATAGATATTAATGATCAAATAAGAATTTTATTAACAATATCTATACTATCACATAGTTCAAATACAAAAATAGTTAATCCCATTAGTCCATCTTTAATTACTTCAATAAGTTGCTAGATATATTTTTTATTCTTAACTTATTCTAATATTTACAACATATATTAAGTATTTAAATCTTTATGATATATCTTTATTTCAACATTAATTCCTAGTTTTTAAGAATATGCTACAAACGCTCTATAGAAACTATCATTAGGCAATTCCTATACAAAAGTGTACTCATTATTTTTAAAAAAATTTTAAATGCTTTCTTTTGTTAATACAGCTAATATTCCTTATTTCTAATATTACATCTTTACCTACTTATTTTTTAATAATTTTTTTCAAGTATTATTAATTATTTCTTCTTAAAAAAAGCAAAATAATATTGAAGTTGATTGTCATTAAAATATTCTAATATCATCATAATTTTTATTAATAAACAAACATACATACATCCATACAAATCTTTATTTAAAAAAAAACACCTTATCTTTTTATTTAAACAATATCCACATAATTGCATTTTTCCAAATAATAAATTGAATCTAGAAAGATTCATGTTTCTAATAAGGTAAGGATTGATAGATTATTAATAATTTTTCTTTTCAATCTTCAAATATACCGAAAATGAATACTTTGAAATAATTAAAATTTTAAATATACTCCAAATTTAATTTTAAGTATTTTAAGTGATAAACAGGTTTTTAATTGAATATCAAAAATATTTTTCATATCTATAAAAATAAATGAATAATAAAATCAAATTTAAAAATTAATTTTTTTCAAAATAAAAAAAAATGTATTATAATTTAAAACGGAGGCATATAAATATTTTTGTTTGAGTATTTTAAAATATAAATAAAAATTACATATGTAAATTAGTATTTTTTAATTAAATTAGAAATATTCAATTGCATTTTAATTAATTTTTTTTAATTACTATCAAAATATTTTATTAAAAATGTTAAAATATGTAAGTAAATTTAAAGAATCGATTAATTATATTGAATAAATGGAAAATTAGGAGATTAGCTATCTCTTTTTATTTAAAAAGTAGGATACAATAGATTATTAAATTGATTTATATGATATATAAAGACAGATAATTGGTAGTTTGATAAATAGATAATTTGAATATAAAATATCATTGGAAACTTAAAGCAAAAAATGGTTTTGAAGAATAATGGATAATTGATAGAATTAATTAATTATAATTGAAATATCTTAAATTAATAGAAAGAATTTGGATTAATAAATTATTAATTATTATACTTATATACAAACATTCATACATTTATAGCTTTAAAAAGAGATGAATTAAGAAAAGATAAAAATAGAAGCATATAATGAGGCATTAGAAATTGTTAATAAATACAAGCAAGATAAGAAGCGCTTGTCGTTGAAGCAGAAGGCTCTTTATAAGAAATCAAAGAAGATTATTGAGGAATACGAAGCACAAGAAGCAAAAGGGTAGTAAAATGGAAAAAAGGGCAAAAAGGATGGACAAAAAGATTAGGTTTAGGATGCAGATAGATTTAATTAGGATAGCAATACTATTTTTGATACTAAAAAAGGTCAAGTTTTATTCGAACTGTAGAAGTCTTACAAAGGTGATGAACGTTTCAAATTGGATAAGCGTTTTGCTGAAGATATTGATGCTTAAAAATTACCTAATACACTCAAGCAGCTAACAACTGGTATTGATTTTGAAAATCTCTCTGATGGTAGTGATTATGAATTTAAGAAGAGATAGTCCAAGTAGAAGAAGATTGAAAAAAAGCAAGAAAAATAATTGAAAAAGACTCAAAAGCTTAATGAAATAGAAATGAAGGATCAAAAGGTATCTTCATCTGGCCAAGCAAGTGAAGATGAAGGCGAAAAAAAGCAAGCAGAAGGATAAAAAGGGTAGTAATTTGGTTTTGGATCAAGCAAAAATGATGCTAATGATGCCAATCAAAGTGACTCTGACTCTGATTTCTTTACTATCAAGGTAAAAAAAGATAATGAGGAGGAGGAGGAAGAAGAAAATAATAAGAAAAAGAGTAGCAAAAAGAATCTTAGAAAGAGCAGTGCTGAAGAATCAAACCAAAAATTCAGCAAGAAAAAGGGAAAGCAAAATAGCTCTGATGAATAAGAAGAAGATGATGAGGATGATATTGAAGAATTATAAGAAGAATTACAGGATTAGAATGATGTTAGTGATTCTGACAGTATTTAGAAGGTTTAATTTGATGAAGAAGATTTACAAGATGATGATGGTGGAAAAGAATTCAGAAAAGCTTACAGAATTGCTAAAGATTATATTGATTAAGAAGCTTTGGTAGATGAAGAGGACATTTAAGAACTCACTTTGGAGGAGGAGTAGCATGCATATTTAAAGATTTTGTAAGAGCTGATGCCTACTGAGAAGCTTTTCTTTTAAAATAAGAAAAAGAATGTGAAAGTTATTCATAATAAACAAAGCAGCTATGCAGCAATGCTTAGTCAGGAAGAGGCTTAAACAGTGGTTGGAAAGAAAAAGAAAAATAAATAGAAGGTAGAAGAAAATAACTAGGAAGATGAAAATGGAGAAAATTAAAACGAAGAAAGCCAACAACATAATAAAAAAGGTAAAAGTGGATTTGATAAGGAATTCAACAATGATGAAAATGATGATGAAGATCAATTTGGAAGATAAAAAAGTGAAAAAGCTTACAATTTGGTTATTCCTCGTTTTGATCCCTCTCAACTTGTAGTTAAGAAAGTCATGCAAGCCTAAGAGAATGAAAAAATATAAAAGCTCAAAGAGCAAGAATCCAAAAAGTAAAAAAAGAAAATGTCAACTGAAGCTAAAATTGAAGCTGGTATTGATAAAAAATTACAAAAAATAATGAAAGCCAACAGCATCTTGGATAAAAATCTCACTGAGCACAGAAAACTCGAAGGTGTTGAAAAGGTTTAAAAGAAAGCCCCAGTTCTTAAAAAACTAAAGATTGATTCAGACAAGTGGAAAAACATTATAAATGAAACTTCAACAAATCAGCATGATACAGAAAAAGATAATGAATAAAATAATAATTAGCAAATTTAGGAACAAAAAAAGCAATCAAGTACTAAACTATTCCCCAGCAACAATACTAAAGAATAGTAATAAACAAAACCATAGTAATTCAATAGATCTTAGCCTACCAACCATCACACTTCATTAGGTATGCTTTTTGCCACATTCCAACCAGACACCAATTAGGATACACAAAGATCTCAATTCAAATTATTTGGTTGAGAAACTAATAACTTTTAATAACAATTAAAAACTTTGGTATTTATTTAGTAATAATTTTAAAATAAAAAAATGCAAGAATAATCAATCTAATTGTTCTTAACACAAATTATCTTTCTATCTACTAAATTTTTCATTATACAAACAAAATTTACTAGCTAGATTATTAGATTAGTTAAAATATATGATAAATAAATAAATAAATAAACAAACAAGCATGTTCTATAAAAACCTATTCCAATTTCTTTTAATTTATTTTATTTGTAATTTATTGATAATTAAATTTTATTTATTAGTTTTAAATATATTTTTAACGTCTTCTTAGTCTATTTTTATTCCATAAATACTCCAATATTTATATTACTTTTTTACATTTAATTTAGATATAATGTCTACCTTAATTTATCTAGGCATACCAAAAAAATTCAAATTCATTAGAAATTAATCTAAAAAAAATAATTTTTAATTAATAAATAATTTTTTACTCTCTATATTTAACTTATAAGGAAGATGCTAGCTATATTATTTATATACTATTAAATATTTTTTCCTTTCTAAGCAAATTTAAAAGTTGACTAAAATAAATAGTTGTCTTATATATGGCACATATGATTTAGATATAAAAAGAACAACAAAACTTTAATATGAATAAATCAAAATATTTATTTTAGTTAGTTTTTTTTGTGGCTTAATTTGAATGATATTTTTACTGTTTCAAGAAAGCACTTATTTCTTTCTTTTATACATAAAAAGTTACAATTCTGTAATCAATTTTAATTGCTTTATTAATAATCATTCATTCAGAGTACTTTAATTTTATTTTCACTCCTCCATTTCATCATCTTCTGAATTAGATTCCTCACTCAACTCAAATTATTCTTCCATTTGTAATTTAAATTTAACTAATCTTTGAATTTTACATACTTATTTTTTAAATTTATACTTCGATGCTTCACTAAGATAATTTTCGCTATTTATTTTAAGAAGAATTTAATTTTAGATAATAAAAGTTATTATAAAAATAATTTTTCTGTTTTTAAGAATATCAAAAATAAATTTAGCAATTTATTGAATTTAAATTTTATTTTTAAATTTCAATTTGTGACAAAATAAGCAAAAAGGAATAAAAGGTAAACTATAAAATTGAAGATAAAACAAATAATTGTTATCATCTAATTAATAAGCCTTTCCAACAATTTAATAAAATTAAAGCAAATAAACTATTTCTTACTAGAGATTGACTGTTAAATTCTATAAATTAGCACACTTAGCCATGTAAAAACCTAATTTTGATACACCTTTCTTCCCAATTTTATTGTCACTTAATTAGTATATAAGTTGAAAAGATTAAAAAAGTAAATAAATAATATCTCAAGCACAGAAAAAATAAGTCACTAAAATAGACATTTCAATATTTAAATTTAAAATATTCAATAGAAATTAAAATAAATAAAATTAAAACAGTTAGTATGAAATAAAAGAGTATTCTTTATAATTTATTTTACTAAAAGCAAGTTAAGTAAATAGTGATAGAGATAAAATTAAATAATAAATTTCTACAAGATTATGAGTGTTAATGATGAGAGATTAAGGTATTATGCAAGGCAAGAACCTAGGTTTGATATACCATTGTCTCCAATTTAATTATATCTATTTATATTTTTTTAAAAATTAATCAACTAAATAGGAAATACGTAATGAAAATTAAGAAAATTAATCTGTATAATTCAAATAAAAATAAATAATTTTTGAATAAATAAAATAAATATTGTGGGAATATTCCAATATGATAAAATATTATGCTTAGTTTGTTACTCTTGCTTTTAGAAATATGAATTAGAATATGTTAATATACTCAAAAATCATTTTTACCCTAAATTGAGATTAATAGCTGATAATTTAACACATTTTTATAGACTGGATCCTAAGTCTGACGTGCCTTTTAAGCCAATTTAGCTATTGCTAATATATTTTGAAGAAACTTTAGTTTGAAAATAATAAAGATTTACTATAAATAATATGATTAAAGAAAGCAGAAAACATTTGGTAATCAAAATAATTAATAATGAAATATTCATGTTGTTTTCATCACTGTTTTATACATTTTCCTGTAAAAATAAATAACGAATTTATATTAACAAAGCTAATAATTTATTTCTTACGGTATTCTAAGAGTTAAATTTTAAAGTTTAGAGCACTTTGACAATTATAAACCTAAGTCTGATGCACCATTTTAGCCAATATTATTCCCTCTTTTATATTTTTTAGAAATGTGAAAATAATTTTTATATAAATTTTAAATCTATATTTCTAAAGTTCAAAAAAAGCCTTAGTAAATAAATCAATAATCAAGAAGATTTTAATAAAAAAATTTAGCATCAATCGTTAAACATGATATCTTAATTTTCTTTCTTTAGAAATTTTTATTTTAAGTATTAAAATTAATAATTATGCCATTTTTTACTAAAGATTGAGTGTTAAAGTTGAGAGCTAAGAGCATTTTGCAATTGAAGAAACTAAGTGAGAAATACCATCACCACCAATATAATTATATCTAAAAATAAATAAATACATATATTAAAATTATATTAAACATGATTAAAAATCAATCAAAAATAATTAAATAAGCATACTAATATATAAATTAATTATCATAATTTTTCTCTATAAACAATTCAATAATCAAGTTAAATGCAATTTTTTTAATTTCATTAATAGGAAGAATGTTCAAAAGTTTTAAAAGAAAGTATAAACCATTTTTACCCTAAACTTATACTTATGGTTGAGAGATTAGAGCAATTTGCTATACCAATACCTATATCTTTTACACCCAATTAATCAATCTTTGATTTACTTTTATTTTTTCGGAAAATTAATTTGAATTTATTAGAAGATTTAATTGAAGTCAATATAAAAGAATAGTAATAAGTAAGTGATTTTAAAAATTAAATAATAATTTGTAAAAATTAAAACATATATATTTTTTTTACCTGAGATCTAATGTTAAAGTCTAGATATTAATACATTTAGCTAAAGAAGAACCTAAGTCTGAAGCTTCGTTTTGACCAATTTCTTTACAACTATATTATGAATATTTTTCATGATAAGAAAGTTAATTAATAAAAACAAAACAAAAAAAATAAGTCCAAATTTATTTTAAATGTTAAACAGTAATTGTAAAATTAACTTTCAAATAAAACCAATGTGGGCTAGAATTATTTATATTGAAAAATATTCAATTAAATTTTTTAAGGATATTCTGTAATAATATCTAATAAATCAATGTTGTTAGCTTTAAAAATTAGCAAATAAAACATCTAGCTTTATGAATTACCTGAGGTCAATGTTGACATCTAGATGGTGTGAAAATTAAGAGCTTAAAAACTTTTTTAGGATAAAAATGAATTAAGTAGATTAAAAATAATGAATTACATCATTTAGATTTATAAAAGATTTAGCCTTTTGTACTATCATTTTTTTCTTTTTCTTACTTTGGATTGTCAAATTCAATAACAATTTATTATTTATAATCAATTTGCATGAACTTATTTTGTTTTTAAGTAAAAGCTTAGTTTAAAATATTAATTCAAGCAGATACAAAATTATTTAAGTAAATTTGGTAAAATCTAAGCGCCAAAAAGAAAAATTTATCTTAGAAACTATTTTTAGTGCTTGAATAAATCTATCTAGATACAAATAAATTAATTAATAAAATTAATTACAAATAAAAATGAAATTTAATTTTTAATTAATTTTATTTCTCATAATTTTTTGATATTTTATAAATATTATTATCAAAGCTTTATCCTATTTTTTTTAATAAACTCTAACAAAAAATAATATGAAATAATCTTAATAAAAATATTACAAAAACTAATACATTTATTCAATCTCACTTTTTAAATGAATATCAGACAAATAAAAATAAAGGGGATAGCAAATAAATTTTGAGCATATCAAAAAGTTATTTATATTTTGTAATTTAATAGTTTGTAAAATCTTTATATAAAAATTTATATTTTTTGCCCTAGGTTTTTTTTGAAAATAAATTATG
Organism: Tetrahymena malaccensis 436; assembly: GCA_000231845.2. NCBI lineage: Eukaryota > Ciliophora > Oligohymenophorea > Hymenostomatida > Tetrahymenidae > Tetrahymena > Tetrahymena malaccensis. The sequence goes on along the minus strand of JH720065.1, from coordinate 97,623 downwards.
TTTCCTATTTAATATTTTTTATTTAAATTAAGATATCTAAATAAGCTTTATTAATTTCAGATAAACAATTATTAAATTAAAAACATGAAAAGGATTTAAACTGGAGTAAAAATAAAAAATGTATTAAAATTAAATAAAGATTTTTAAAAGAATATTATTGATTTATTTACAAAAAAGAAACCAAACAGTAAAAGTAAAAATTAATTAATTTATTTATTTATATATTTTTTTATATTTTATTTTGTTTGTTAAATTTTATTATGTTTATTTTTTGACTTGACTCTAAACTTTATTCACTCAATCAATTTGTTTAAGTTAAAAATGGTTAATATATTTTAAAGAGAATTTAGAGTACTTCAGTATTTATTTTACACATTTCAAATACTGTCAAAACTATTTGAGGTTTTAGTTTTTATCATATGTTAATAAATTTATTTTTTGGAAAATTTTTATAATTTATTTTATATTTATTTATAAGAAGAAATATTTGTCTGGTTTGTTTTTAACACAATTCACCAATCAATTATCAAAATCATGCAAATATTCTTCATCAAAAGCACTGTATTTATCTTTGTTATCCCAGGGCTCTAATTTATCGAAATCACTGACATGATTATTAGAATTAATAGTTGATTTTTATTTGGAAGAGTATTTTTGGTTACTATTGTTATAATATGTATTTTTTTTATTTATTGTTTTTGCATTAGTGCTGAACGTTGATTCCGTGTAGTCAATTTGTTTTAAATTCTGGTCTTATTCATCAGTATTATGTGAGTATTACTAAGCTACAATATGCTATTAGGATACTTAGTCGTTTTTGTTTCTACTCTCAGTATTTATTGTCTTTTTTTAAGTTATAGTAATGCTCTCTTCTTTCTAGATCAACGGAGAAACAATGATGCTTTTATTTTCTGAATTCAAAATATTTTGTTCAATAATATTCTCAACTATTACTGATTATTTAATTGGACTTTAGTATTAGCTGAAGCTTTTTAACTTGTTGCTGTGATGAGGATTCATTATTTTTTTAGGTATTTAAGCTGGAACACTATCAAGTATTTCAGGAGGTTAAAAGCTATCATGAAGAGAAAGAACTTTTGGTCTGTTTTATGGATTAAAATCAATATGCTAAGTTCTTCTTTTATCATGCTCATTTAGCTTGGGAGGAGATAGCACCAGTTTTTGTTAGTATTTTTAGTCGTAGTAGTATCTGAGGCTCTGAAAGTTGATTTCTTTAAATGCTTCAATCTGATAGCTTTCTTGAAGTTTTTGAGCTTGTTCGCTATTATTTAATTAATTATTTTAGAAGTTGCTTTTAGTTGAAATCAAATGAGCTCCTGCTTTTAGAATTTATGAATCAAAAATAAACTTGCTAATATTTTCCTCCTTGCTGTCACTATTCATTAGACAAAGCTAGGCCTTTTAAAAATTAGTAGAATAATTCATAGATTTATTTTAATTTAGTAGATCTTCTGAATGATCAAAAGTTTCATCTTATTCTGTAAAGGATTTCCCTAGCTTATTTGGTAATAGATTAGATTAAGTATTTGCGTTGCTAAATGTGTTTGTTCTAATCCTTTAGAATTATTTTTTAAGTATTGCCATGCTTAATTACCCATCAACTGATTATTTGATCTCATTAGCATTAAAATTTTATACCTCAACATCGCTGCTCTTATTTCTATTTCTGTTCTATTTTTTTTATAATTTAGTTTTTTATGATAATGTTAAATATTTTATTCTAGTATGTTAAAAATCAAATTGTTTTTAAAATTAATTTAAAAACCTTAACTTTTTCTTAATTCAGAAATAAAATTTTTTTTCTCTCTTTAATTTAATATTTTAATATCAAACTATTGGTTTTATTCAATTAAAAAATTGAACAGGGTTTTTAAATAAAATTTACAGTAGATTATTTATGTAACTATTATGTAGATCATAAAAAATATTTCTTAAAAATAATATTTTTCTTATATATTCAGGTAAAATATTTCGTTTTTTATATCCAATATTTTTAAATGATATTTTTGTAATTTAAAAAATAAACAACTCTTAAGATTTTTTCAGATTATTTGTCTGATGAGTTTTAAAATTGAAATAAATAATTTTTACATTATTTTGCGGTTTATTTTAGTAAGATTGGATCTGTGAATGTTAATAGTTAACTAGATTGTCCAAATTATTCTAGTCTCTTTGTAATAAAGGAGTGGGTTTCTTTAGGAAATTTATTTTTGCACTTTTAGTTGTCTGAGTATTTTGAGTGTCATTATTATCTTTGTTAAAAAATACATATTTTTAATAGCAAATAAAAATAACTTATTTTTACATTTTTAGTCTGAGTTTTCTTCTAAGTTTAAAGGAAAACTTGGAAAAACTATAGGTGATTTTTTATAGGCTGAAGATACATTAGTTAATTATGTATCTGATCCTAGTAATAAAGAGGGAAGATTAGATTTATTTTCTATTTGTTAAAAATCTTGCTAACTGTTATTAGACTACTTAGAATATTGCTGCTTTTCCAAATTGCCATAAAACTTTTGAGAATTTCCTTAGTTAGACCTTAGTTTGAGCTTATTATTAAATGAAACATAAGACTAATCTCTTGCTTGCACAGATTTATTTTTATTATTTAATTAGGGAAAATTTGGGTCAACAAAGTAAGAAATTCTGACTTTGTAGAGTTTCTTCTTCTATTGGCTCGCATCTCTATGATTGAGGGCATCTTTATCCTTTAAAGTTTAGAAAAATAAAAATTAGTACAAACGACTTCTTTTGTAAACTTAAAAATATCAAAATGAATTCAGTTTTCAGTTAGTTTGAAAAATGTTTTAGCCAATATATTATTCTTTAATATTGTATTTATCCAAAAAAAACTAAAATATTTAGTCTTTTTGCAAGTAATTTCTAAGCACTGATAAACAGAATTCTTATTTACAACGAGTTTTATTTAATAAAGAAAATCAATAAAATACTGTTGGAATTGGCGATGATTTGAATGATTATTCGTAAGATTATTAGATACTATTACGCTCTGTGATTTCTTATCTATTTTTTTGTCTCATAATTTAATTATGAGATTGCTCTACATAAGTATTTGGGGGTGAGCTAGATGGTTAAGTCTATAGATTCACTCTTTTAGGTGAGTACAAAGGACTTTGATATCTAAAATTATTTGACTCAGAAAAAGACTTATCTTACAAGTTTTAATATTACTCATCTTATTACTATTGGTTTTAGCTAGATTCATTTGCATTTTGGTTCAAATTAGTCTACTTAACAGTGCTAATATTAGCCTATTGACAAGAATTTTACTTTTAAATGAGATTATTAGCTTCTTTACTTGCATTCGAGATGTGATTTTAACCCGAGCATTGCTAAACAAACTGCTCAAATTACGCCATATGAGCAGGTAGCTATTTTGTTTTAATTTGGGCTAATTCCATAATCTTTCGCTAAGTAATTTTTCTTCCCTTCAAAATGCAAACTTCATCTCTCCTATCGCTGGGACTTGTAAGAATAATTTACTTCATGACCTGCTAGCTGCCTTTTGATTAAGGTTATTGCTTAGCATCATAAAATTCAATTTCATTTTTATTTTTAATCCTGCTAATGTTATCAAATGTTGTTGTCACAGAAGAAGGAGTAATATCTTTCGATCCTGATCCTCCCAACAAGGCGCTTCTGCCAGCAAGATTTCTCTTTTAAAATATATCTTCTAAATTGCATCCATAGCTATTTCTATTTTGTTTATTATTGTTTTCCCTCTCATAATTAGTTTTATTTATAATCTTTTAAAGAGGACTCAATTCCTTAATTTTCATAGATCGATCCTCTTAATTAAGAATAAACAAACCCCTATGCAAGCAGCTAATTTATGTATGTATTGTATTGTATTTATGAATTAAACCTTGCTTTTGATGAATGAATTGAATGTGTATAAACCTAAAATCTTAAAATTTTAATAATTATTATATTTGTAAACCAATTTGGTTTGTTTGTCTTATTTCTTACTATTAAATAGAAAAATAAATACTAAATCTATTAAAATTTATGCTTTTATATCCAGATATTAATCTATCTATCTCTTTTCATTCATTCAATTATCTTTCTTAACCATTCATATTTACTTTACTCCTCAACCAAAAATAATATTTTTAATATAAACAAGTATTAAACTATATTTACATCGATACTTTATATTCAGAATTCATTAAGCCATTCTAAATAAGATTTAAATCCTTATGCAAATCATTTATTTTTTCAATCAATCATTATTTTCTAAAAAGTAACTTAAAAACTTGTAAAACATAATGTTTAAAAATTAGTACAAACAAATTTATTCTGAATTAAATAGCTAATAATGATTTCATAGCTTCCTTTAAACTATAATTAAATTTATTTTTAGATATTATTTTAATAAATTCTTCTAAAATTTAACATCAAAAATAAATTTAAATAATGTAAAATAATTCTTTAATGCTAAAAAAATTAATTTCAAAATTAAAATATTTCAATTGTATAATAATAATCATCATTATCATTAATCTTTTAAGTAAAATTTAAAATACTAATATAATACAATGAATTAATTATTTTTCATAAATTGTAAAAATCTAAAATAATTTTAAATCATATGAAAAATGAAAATTATATTTACTTTAAGTTAAATTCATTTATTTAAATTGTTTTTCAAAAATTATTTCAGCTTTTCTATTTATTTTTATCTTGGTAGTAAAAAAAGAATTAATTAATAGATTAATGCGTATATTTATTTTATTTATCTATAAACAATATTTTATAAGAAGCTTGTCTGATAAAATATCAAAAAAATTATTTTACTAAAAAGTAAAAAAAATATTTTCAAATAAAATAAGAATTGAAGAAAATATTAGTAAAATGATTAATAACAAAGTATTTGTTTGTAATAAAGAAGTAATTAAAATTATAAAATGAGAGACAGATAAAGAGACAAAAATACATTAGAAATAAAATTTACAAAATAATTAAATAAGTAAAAAATATAATATTCATTAATAAATTAAAGTAGAGATGGATTTTTTTGTTTTTTGTTTGTTTTTTTTATTATTTTATTGTTATTGATATTGTTGAAGCAAAAAAAAGCAGAAAGAATTATTATAATCGATTGATCGAATTTTTAGTTGATTATTTTTGCTTTTCATCAGCAAGTTAGTTAATATTTTTCTATTTTCAAATAAAAAGAAAATTCTTTTTTAGCTGTTTGAACTAATCTGGAATTCAACTCTTTTAATAAATGAAGGATTTTAATTTATTTTTTTTTGTTTTGATTCAGTATTAGATTTAGAAAATTATTTTTAAATAGTTTATCAGTCAAGCTTTTAGGCCACAATACATAAGATATTCATTCCAAAAGGAGAGTTTTCTCTTCTTAGTTTTTCTTCGAATATGATTAGAGCTTCATTTTTAATTTAAATATTTTGATCATTAATTTTGTCTTTATCGAGGTGGTTTTCATAGTCTTCCTTGGTGAAGAAATTATAGGGAATGAATTAGCTCCAAATGAGGATGTTTTTAAATCCAGCTCTTTCCATCATTAATTTATATTCTTTGACTGAAAGAATTTCATCCTAATCAATGTATTTAAATTCAGTTCTAGCTCCAGTCACTTTGTAAATGGCTTTGCTCATAATTTCATCAAAATCACTATTGTTTGATTCACTATCCCAGATAGTAAAACCAACTCTACCTCCTTTCTTCAAAACTCTGTAAGCTTCTTTTATAGCTGAAAAAGGATCTTTGACCTCATTAATGAGCATTCCGCCAAAATAAATATCAAAGACGGAATTTGCATAAAACAACTTTGTTGCATCAGCTCTTTCTGCAAATACATTCAATCCTTTATTAAAGTATAATCCACTTGACTTAACTTGTTCCTAAATGTTATCACAGTGTTCTTATCCATCGCTTTTAATACAATTTGTGTGCAATTTATCTTATTCCTACCAATCTTCCTCCATATTTGGAACAAAACTGTAATCGTACAACTCAGTGCTAAGAGGATTGATCTCTAGTAATTTTAATTTATGCTTAATAACACTTAATTTGACTTTAGAAATATCAGTGAGAAATAGCTTGCATTGTTTTTTCTTCATTTAAACTAAATAGGGAAGAATGTATTCTGTACCACAACCACATTCCAAAATTGCATCTGTAGCGTCTTAAATACTTAGCATGTTATAAACAATCTGAGTAGCAGCTCCAGTCATCGGATCTAAAAATCCAAATTTCTAAATTGATTGGATGCTTGAAAGAGTATCGTCTCCATAACCACTATCAATATACTGACCATCGTTACCAGAGTAGTATTGACTCTTTAAAAATTTTTTAGGATTAATAAACTGATTTTGATTGGAAACGCTATCTCTCCTGAAGATGAGATATTCATCTAAATTTGAAGGATCATTTTTGCAAATAGGAAGTAAATTCTGTTGCTATTCCTAAACTTCATCGTCACTTAATTAGCTTTGCATGTCCTCGTTGTCTAGTGAATTTTTATTTAAATTTTATACTAAATTATTAGACATTCTTTAGAGTTTTATTAATTTCGCTAATTCTAAGTTATTTAAAATTTGATTTTAATTGATTTTATTGACTTTTTTAAATGAAAATCCAAGCAAAAAACCATGGAATATTTCTGGAACATTTTAAAAGTTCTATCAATTCTAAGCATTTTATATTTTTTATATTCTTTTTATCTCTTTAATTTAACCATTAAAATATTATTCATTATTGCTATACGCTCTTCTTTCAATCATTTAAGTAGATCTTTTAAATTTATATATTTGCTTCTTTATTAAATACATTTTCATGCTTTATCTATTGCTTTTTACAAACCGCTTATATATAGTTTGCTCTTATTTCAAACTAAATTTATCTAGATATCTTATTTATTCATTCATACTTATTTTTAAAGATCTGAATGAAATTGATATCTTTACATAATTTTTTTATATTCAAAATTTTATATTTCTAATTTAAAAAAACAATGTTTTATATAATTTATGTACTAATTTGAATGGAATTCGCTAAACCGTTTACATTTAATAGACAAACTAATTGTATTTTTATTTTTTTAAATATTTTTGATATGTAAATGCCAATTCTGCGAATTTTTGCAAGTTGATTATATTAAAATCTAACTATTTATTACTAGCAAAATAAAATCTTCTCCTTGGAAAGTTTAACTTAAAAAATACAAAGATCAAATTTAAATGGAAAATGTAATATGGTCTAATAATAATTTTAGTGATATTACTTATAATGTAAAAAAAGAAAAATTAAAATATTTTATTTATTAAATAAGCTTTAAAAAATAAATCACTTTTTACATTTTTAGAATTTCTTTATTTTCAAAAAAACCTTTTTTTAACAAATAATATAATCATTTCCATAAATTAAAATACAAAATTTAGCTGCTTTTTAATATTTAATACCATACACTAATTAAGTATATTTTTTATTAATTTTATTAAAATTGAGAATATGATGCTTATATTTAAGAAGTATAGTATTTATATAAAATAAAAGTAAAAAATATTTTTGTTTGCTTAAAGTATTCTTAATCTTGAGTAGTTTTTTTTGTGTTTATTTGAATTGAGTATTTCTAAAATTTTGATTTATTGATATAACTTAAATATTTAAAAATTAGTTTTAAAACAAAAATATGTTTATATAATTTGAAATATTTAGAAAATACTAAGATGAGTATTATGGATTAAATTATTAATTAATTATTATACAAGGATATGCATTACATAACTATAAATGAAAATTTTAGTTTTTGTTAATAAGTACAAAATTGGTCAGTTATTGAATACTGCATCAAGAATGTTTTAAATATTATTAATATGAGTAAAGGGCATGTTAACTTAGTTGGTAAAATAGTTAGACTTATGAGAAATAGAATTTATAGATCTATATTCTTGTTTACTGCTGTTTTGAGAGGATTCTACTTTGTTATCGCTTTAATTAGATTTTTCTGTAAAATTATTTATTTGATTTTGACTGCTTTTGTTTATTAAGCTTTTATTTACACTTTCTTCTTCAATTTATTTTGAGCAAGACTTTTCTAACTAGCTTGCTTATTTCTTTAAATTTAATAATTGACTATGGAGATCTTTATTTTACTAAAGAGCCTATTAGCTGCTTTCTAAGATTTAATTATAGTCTCTGTTAGATTTTGGAGATAGTTGTTTTTTACTTCCTCTTTAAGATGTTACTCTTCTTTCAGTAGTAGGTGAAACAGTTAAATCATAGCTAAGCTTAGAATCAGCAAAGTTGTTACTTGTATTGTAAATATTGCTGCTCTAATTTATTTAATTAAACACACTTCTCCTGCTAGATGGTAAAGCTTAATTTTGTGACTCTTTACTTATTAGCTACTCTCCTTTTGGTGTTTGTTATTAGGGTTTTTTGGGAATACTTTAATTATTCGTTCTTTGACTTTATGTAAACATGGAGTCAATGAATAACTCGCTAGATTATTAAACAGCTGAATCTTTATTATATTATGAATCATTACTTCTATCCACTTCATAATTCATTTTCTATGAAAACTCTTTCTTCTATCTGTTTGTTGATTGCTGAACTTACTTCTTATAAACTAAACACTTAGCCATAGTTTCGTAAAACTATTATCTCTTGTATTAATAACAATATCTGAAGAAGGACTGAATCATTATGACTTTTCTTTCAAATTCTCTATCTATTATTTTAAATTAAAATTCATTTTTAAAACTTAAAAAAATTTTGTGAAATAAATATTTTAAATCATTCATTTTAAAAAAGATTTTCTTGAAAGCCAAAAAAAAATTTTTTAAATTTTAATTTAAATTAATATTATCAATTTTATTATCAAAATCTTATTGAAAAATAGGAAATTTGTTTCAATAAATATTTCAATAAAAAGTTAAAAGATATTTTGAGAACATTTTAAGTATTTTTACTTTATTTTATTTGGTGGGGAGAATTTAAGGGATTCTCATTTGATTCATAAAAGGGATGTTTTTTGTTAAATAAATGGTCATCTTCTTTTTAGGTGGAGTTTAGAGCTTCTCTTTGACCTATTTAAATATTTTTAAAAATGATTTCAATAATTATTTTTATTATTAAAAGACTTTTTACTTAATTTTAATGTTGAAGAAGTTGGTTTTATTGTCTAACCAAATGTTTTGAATGTTGTAAGATTTTCTGGAAGCAAGTTTTATTGGTGGTAATTTAATTTTTAGGCTTGGTCTTCATATAAATTGGTTTTTTAATTCGTGATATGATCTTCATCGACTTCAATTTTATTTAAATTATTTTCTGCTAAATAATCACTGTGATTAAAACTGAATGTAGTTTGTTTCTTTTCAGGTCCTGTTGTTTGTTCTGATTAGTTTTTTACTGATTTATTTTCTAATTTATTATTGGGTGAATAGTTACTGTTTTACTTGTTATCGCTGTAATCACCACTTGCTTAGTTATAATAGCTGTAATTCATATTTTATTGTGAGTTTTAGAAATTTTAATTGGTACTGCTTGAGAAACTGCGAGGTTTGAGCTGGCTATTTGTGAATCCCTTTGGAATTTTAGAGTGCACAATATTAAGAGAAACAAAAGAGTTATTTTAAGAATTTTAGTTGTTAAAGCTATTTTATAAATAGCCACTTTGCTAAATTAGACTGTTATCAGGATTGTTATTTTTATAAGAAGAATTATTAACTTACTATGAAGGGAGGTTTGCATAATTTGAGTTTGTTATTATGCTGTCCTTTCTTGATAAAGAAATATTTGGAAAAGGGATTCTTTCTAATTTCATTATTGTTTCCATATCAAGAGAATTCTCTTCTTGGTTGTTGTAATTCTTTTAGGATTCAGAAAGATTTTATTTATTTCTGTAGAATTACTAATTATTTTCTGTTGTGTATTCATTTAAATGATTTTGCTATTGAGCTTTAAATTTATTAAATTAGTTATCTTAAACAGCAGCAGATTTTTAGTAATCTTACATGTTTTATTCATTATTTCTTTGATGATTTTGATTCAAATATTGCTAAATTTAGATATTCTTACTTTAGTATGACTGTTAGTTGTGTTTGTTATTTTCAATTTAATACTGTTTATGGTTTTCCAATTAATATTGTTTACTGTTTTCCAACTCTTCATCTTCTTCATCTTAATTTGAGTTGTAGTACTAACCTTGTTTTTATAGAAATTCTTCTTCAAGCTGTTTTTATTGCATTTCTAGCTCATATAATTTTTGTCTTTGTTAGGCCTCTAGAGAACTCATTTAAATATCTTGATTGTACCTGTTTTCTTGAAAAGACTCAATTGTATCTTTATCAATAACATTTTATACTTTATTATTTCTAGTCATTCCATTTTAATAACCTCCTATCAAATTAGCATTATGTTGAGGAGGTTTGTTATTTTTAAGAGTGACCAATTTATTTTATGAAGGCTACGAATTTAATTTTTACTAGTTTTCATCTTATTGCGGTGATGTAAGCAGCTGCTTTTCATAATTACTGTTTGATTTTTTTCTGAAATCAAATTTTTATGAAACAGATTAAATAGAATTTGCAGGAAAACAGTTTTGAACCTTAAGAATATTAGGCGAACTCATAGTAGGTATCGAAATTTGCTCTGTATTGATACTTCCTTTTTTATAGTTGTACATTTAATTATGCTGAGTATTATTTGTATTCATAGAAAGCGGCTGTTGATTTAACTAATTAAAATTATTGGGATGGTTGAAATGAATTTCTTCAGAAAGTAATTCACTTTCAAGTTCGTATTCAAAACCTGGATGCTGCTAAATAGTATTTTAATTTTACAAGCTGCTTCTTCTAGAAACCATGCTCTATCCCATCATATTTAATTTGTTTAGATTTTATTAATTAAATTACTAATTTTATTATTGCATTAGCAACATCTAATTTATTTAATATTATCCTCCTATTTCGTAGCTTTATTTTCTACCTTTATTTTTCAAGTTTTGCATAATTGCTTAATCTTCATTCCAAAATTCATCAGTCTAAGTTTATGAATCACTCACAATTTCTAATTTAGTTCAAAAAAATATTTTTATATAAGTTGTTTAAGTTGCTAAAGATAAATTCTAGATTGATTTTTATAAAATTGAATGAGTTATTTTATTATAAAAAGCAAATCATCAATCAAATAAATATTCAGATAAATTAATATTAACAATTTAAAAAGCTTAATTGCTATATTTTTCTTAATAAAAATTTTAACCAAATTTAGTTCGGTATTTTTTTCTAAATTTTTCAATAAATTTGGCTTTTTAGTATTTTTTTATGTATTTAAAAAATAAAATGTGCTATTAACTTCTTTTTATTAATTGAATATATTCATCCAATAACTATCATTAAATTCTATTTGATTTTTAAAAATGCTATTTTTTTAATGATATCGGCTTAAAATTTATTATACTTTTTTCATAGTTAATTTTATTTAAGAATCTTGTAAAAAATCTTTAGGGATTTACTATTAATTTTATTAATTATATTTATTTTTAATATTTATCTTACTTGTTGAGCTTTTTATTTAGAGATTCAAGGGAGGGAGTTAGACAAAGCTGAGTTTTTCTTACTTCTACTTAATTAAAAGATAATGGAGTGGATTCTATTCTTTTAGACTAAGATTTTCATTTGCAGTTTCTTGGATTTTATATTAATTTTTGAATTCTTGTATTAGAACTTAAGCTAATTCTTGCATATTTATGCTTTTTTTGTCATTAAGACTCAATTAAGAGATTTACTTTGTGAGAGATATATCAAGTTCATCTGACTATGTTTTAAGATATTTCTTTTAAGGGAGATAGTTTTCAATATTATAATTAGCAGCTGTTGGACTTGTTAAGGGATTTTGTGTTAAAAAACTATTTGTATGACTTACAGATAAATTTGGTAACAGCTAACTAGCTGATGGAGAGACTATTTTAAGAGTAGTTTTAGGTTTAAATTCTTCTAAGTTGTACAAATGCTAATTCTTGCTTTAAGCAGCTTCAATTATTAAATTTGGGAATTCACTGCTTTGAGATTTATTTAAATTTCCATTATTACCACTGATGGTGTTGTTTAAATTTAACTGATTATTTCTTGTATTCAAATTAGAATGGCTGAGAAAGTTATTCTGCTATTCAAAGTTATTAACTTTGTTATTTAAAGAAGCATCAAAAGGGGCATTTTCACTGTATTATCTGCTATGAATCGTTGTATTATTTTGTAAATTGTTTTGATTTATTTGATTTTACATAGCTGCTGACATAAGCTAATTAAGTATCGACTTTACAAGTACCTCTTAATTCATAATATCTGTCCTATTTTATTATATGCTACTTTCATTCACATCTCTAATATTGTTTTACTCATTCCCAAATGTGTCAATTTTAGTGTTCGCATTTAATGATATTTTTTTTGAATTATTAAGCTAATTATTTCCAACATTCTGATAAAACTATTGTAGATGCTGCTATTAATCTTCTTCATATCCCATTTATTAATAATCAAATGGCTATGTCATAAACTCACCTCCTGCTTCAGTGAGTTTTGTTTCTTGCCTATTTTAAGACTAAAATAATTTATTTGTCCCCTAATTATAATCGCTCATTTGCTAAACATTGCTTATATTGTTTGAATTAGGCTATTGCTCAGAGAAAAAAGACTAAAGACCCTTATTTTACTTTTCCTATGAGCTAAGAGTGCTAACATTATTTACCCAGCCAGCATAATTATTGTTGTTGTTATTAATGCTGTTTTAGCTTTAATTCGCATTATTCTAAACGTTTTAATTATTTTCATCAATTCCTTTATTATTTCCAAGTTGTTTGAATTTTTTATCTGCATTCTAATTAATCTATTTATGATTAATGCTATTGCTTTAATTTAAAGTAGCTTCAAATCCATTTGTCAATTTCATTGACTCAGACATGGAATGATTGCTTTATTTTCTATTATTTTATGTTCAAAATATGTTAAAATTTTGGTTGAAGCTAATTTTTAACTGATTAAATAAGAGACATGTTTTTACTTTGACTTTTATGAGACCTGCCATTAATAATTGTCTATCTGATTATGCTAAATTTGATTTAATGACATTAATTAATTAATAAACTCTAATATTTAAAAGTCTTTTTGTAAAATTCAAATAAATTTCAATTTATCAAATTATCCAATTTGTTTATTGCAAAATTAATGCAAATTATTATAAATTTTTTGTTTTTCAAAATAATAAATAAAGATTGATCTATCATTTATTTATTACTAAATTAATTAATTAATTTCGCAGTTTATATCTTAATTATTTGTTTTTGAAATTGAATGTGAAGGCTAACACCATAAATATTGCTTTTGAAATTAAAAATTAACATTTATTCAGTCTATTGGTTTAAAAATTTTGAAATTCGCAGAAAATAAGGCCATATAGAGTCTCTATAATTGAATTATAATTAATCTAAGATATGTTTAAAGCAATATTTTTGTGATAAATTTTAATTACGTTAGTAATTCCAAAAAATTAAAAATTTAACTAGAATATTTTCTTTATTAGATGATTCAACCTAACAAGATTATAAATAATATTTCTTTTGATTATTGATGCAATTAAAAAAATATTATTTGGTATTTTTTCTTTATTTTGAACTTAATTTGCAGTTAATAAAATAAATATTTTAATATGTAATAAATAATATTTAATGAATTGATATTTATATAGGGAATACTTTTCACAGTTATGATTTTATTTAAATCAATTACACTGCTTATATAACTCTAAGATAATAAATATTTTAAAATTATTTGGTAAATTTTTAGATATATGATAAAAGAAATTATTAAGAAGGAAAAATATTTAAAATATATATAATGTAAAATCAATTCATTAAAAAATCTTATTTTGTATTGTTTGAAAAAAGTTATTTTAATAAATTTACAAATTATTGAAAAAAGTAGCATTAAAATTAATTATTGATAAATAAAAAAATACAAAAAATAAGAAGAACATATATTAAAAAAAGATACAAAATATTTATTTTATTGCTTTCAAATACAGCAATACATTAAAACTAATCTTCTTAATTTCCTGAGTATAATTTTTGAGTTAAATATGCATGAATTGCCAATCCAATTTTCCCTTTTTTAAAAAAAGCTTATAATATGTAAAATATTAAGAGCTATTAAATACTATGCTAATAAAGTGATGCTTAGAAGATTCTTACAATTTCTAATTTCATAGCAGAAATCCAAAATATTTTTGTCTGCTAAAAAATTAAAACTATTTATTTGATAAAAAGTTGTGAGTGAAATATTAAAAAATAAATTTAAATTTAATAAAATATATTTTATCAATTAATTAAAAGCAACAAATTAATTTGAGTAATAAAATTAGATTTAATGAGTTATAAGAAAATCATTTAATGAGACAACAAGAATTAAATTTTTAAAGTAATTAATTTTGATAATACTTAGAGAAAAATAATTGTTGACTTACTTTAAATTTATAGAGATGCTTTGAAGCTATTAGCAACTAGACAATGCTTTTCCTAGTTAAGAAAAACCAATCTAACTGTTTCCAAAATCATTATAGCTTTTTAAATTTGAAAATATGCTTAAAAAACCAAGAAATACAAAATAAATATTTACTAGCAATCAAAAACAATTTCTCTAAGATTGGAACATCCTTAAATTGCTTCCACGAGTTAGACAAAACTTTCTAGTTTTAATTGATTATTCCTAATAAATAATTTTATTAATGTTGTAGAAATTTTATTTTAATTAATTTACATAAAATCTAATTTCAAAATTTGAATGCTTTAGCTTTTGCCAATTTATTAACCCAATTCTGTCATCACTTCTGGTTTTAATTGGTTTGAGCTTTAAAAATAAGATTAAATTTATTTTTCTGATTCCTGTTTAATAAATAAATTACTTAAAACTTAAATTTAATAATTTAAGTTTTGATAATATCAATATCAAAAATCCTAATTATGAAACATCTTCTTAAAGTATCTAAATTTAGCTTTTTATTTGTATTTACTTATATTTTATATAAAGTTTAATAAAAAGAAAAATATTAACCTAAATTATAAGCATAATTCTTTAATATTTTTATTTGCTTTAAGTAAAGGAAAGCTAGAAAAACCATCATTTCCAACCTAATTTCCGCTAATTGATAATAAACAAAAGAAAATAAGTATGTTTTGATCTGAAAAACAAATAAATTTAGCTCAACCTTAAAGAATAATTTAGATTTTCCAGCTCTAATAATTCAGAAACAGACTTATTCAAATTAATTAATCCTTTCTTAGTAATTTAGTTATAGCTTTTATTATAATATCAAATAAATTTAACAAATAATTAGTTGCAGTATTTACTCAACTTTAATGTCTAATTTAGTCATTTTATCTAGTTGATTTATTGCTTCAGCTACATATACTAAACCTTAGTCTTAAATATAATTATAGCTTTTAAAATTTAAAACATAAACAATTTTTAACTTCTAAAGTTTTATTTTACTTCAAATTAAGAGCTAATTTAGTTAAATTAGTCATGTTTTTAATTGCCTAAGAAAGAGAGAAACAGCCTTGTGAACCAATTTTATTGTGTCTTTCAAAAATTTAATTATTTTTAAAATAAATATTTGTAAACTATTTCATATTTTCTGTAATTGAAAATTAATTTTATAAAAATAATTATATATCTCTCATCGTAATGCATTTATTTTATTAAATTAGTCATGTTTTTAATTGCCTTAGAAAGAGAGAAACAGCCTTGTGAACCAATTTTATTGTGTCTTTCAAAAATTTAATTATTTTTAAAATAAATATTTGCAAACTATTTCATAATTTCTGTAATTGAAAATTAATTTTATAAAAATAATTATATATATCTCATCGCAATGCATTTATTTTACAATTATTTTTTGAGTATTCAATTTTGATTATATCAGCATATTTAATCATTTCATAACTTAGTATAATTTTTTATTTTTTATATATTTAAATCATCATTAATTATTTTTAATAAAATAAATTATTTCTTAAATTCAGAAGTTTTCAACTTTTTATAAATGAGAAAAATTATATGCTGCAATTACAAGGTGAGGCAACTAAAAGGAATTAAAATATTTAAATAATCAGATTAAAAACATTAAATAAAATAGGATTGCTTATTTAATAATAAAACAAAATCAATAACTTAATATTAAATTAGAAGTTATAATCATTAATTATTAATAATTAAACAAGAGAAATTAGCGTTATAAGCCTATTTTAATTCTTAAGAAGATCTAAAATTTTTAGCCAAACAAAAACTTGAATTTATTTGTTAGAGTAAATTAAAAAATGAAATAAACTATGTAAAATTTTAAAAATAAACTAAATTAAATGATTTATATTTATTCTAAATTTGCTATTTTCATTTTTTATTAATGAACAGATAGATTATTTAGTATTTAATTAATGAATCAATATTAATGTTCTGAATATTTAAAAATTGTAAAATTAAAGTAAATTTGTTATTACTGAAATGTTATATCTAAAGTATGAAGATTCTTTAATGAGTTTAAATCATCAAAAATGGAAGCAACAGCTAATTAACCAAGAGAATTGTGGCTTATTTAAAAAATTATTTAATTCAATTCAGAATAAAATGAATCTCACTAAAATCCTATTTGAAGAGAAGCCAAATTTTAACACTTTTAAAGTGTTTTTCCTAATTCACTCAACTTATTTTCTTCAACTTAACATGATCTTTTAAATTATTTAAATTCTTTATAGATATTTAAAATGCAAATTATACGGAAAACTTAAGCTTAAATTTTATAACTGTGTCAATGATTAGATTGCTTTTGCAATATTATTTACTCCTGCAGAGCCTAAATTACTATTATAGCTATTTAAATAATATTTAGCTAAATAATTTTTGTATAGTAAATTTATTTATACTTAATAAAAATATTTAAAGTTTTTAGATTTTTCAAACAAGCTATCGAATCTGAAATATAAGAGGTATCATCCGTAAACATATTTATCAATAACCTATTTTATTAATTATAATATTTAAAAAACTAATAAAATTATTAAACAATACTTACTTAAAATTTTCTAAATCTACATGTTTTGATAAATGTAATACTAAACTCTAAATTTATTCTTTAGTTTGCTTTTCGCTAAAAATTTTTATTGTTAGTTATTTCTTTAAAGATGCATTTTTACTTCAGATATATTTCCAATTCTGTTTCTTTAAGATTATCACTTTAGATAAACTTTTTTTAATAAAAAGCAAATTTTTTTCATATGTAAAGTTAATCTAAGCTTACTTGTTCGACACTTTAAAATAAAACCATTTTAGATCAATACTTTTTTTTTTTATTTATTTGTAAAAATCGAAAATAAATTAATTAAATTTTAGCTTTTTAAATATCTTCTTTATTTACAGAGTAAATTTAACATACTTTTCTGATTTTATTTAAATTTATTTTACAAAATTTAATTAAAAATATAACTTTAAAATTTGTGTTTTAATTGATAGAAATAATTTTAATATAAAAAATAATTTCAAATTTTAAATAAATATTTAATTGTCTGAAAAAAAACATTTCAAATTTGGTAGATTCATACAAATCTAAAATTCTAAATATTATTAATAATTATTGTAATAAATTTGAGTACTAATTTACTTTCGTTATAGATTATTAATATTTGATTATAATTGTTTTTAGTTATTTCTTGATTTTTATTTAATGAAGGTAATTTATAAATCTAAATTATATAATTATATTATTTTGGTGTATTTTTTGTATTTCTATATTAAAAAATTGAAAACAGTTTAATATACACAACCCTGTCTAATAAGCTTAGGAATAAAAATTAAGTTTTAATTATAAAAAATAAAAAAATTAATAGCTTTACAATAAAATTATTATTTTTAATTCAATATTATTTGGAAATAGTATAAATCTCATCATCAATTTTAAATAAGATTTCACCACTTGAGAGCTCAGTAATATATTTATAAAACCAAAATGAGTTTTCTGATTCTTATTCTATATCTTATTTTACTACAAAATTTATATCAATTTACTTTAAGCTCTTTGTTTATAGATCATAAATATTTAATATAGAATAATCCTTGTATATACGATTCCAATAACTATTTTAATAACCTAGTTATAAGATAAATTTACAGCTTTTGGAATTATAGTGGAAATAATTTATCTTTCTCAAATCATATGGGGTTTCAATAAAACATTTGTTAAAATAAACCTTTTAGATATATTTTATTTCAAATTTCTTCCTTCTATCATATAATACTAATATATCAAATGAAGGATCTAATATTTGAAAAATATTTTCATCTACAAATAACAACATATTATCATAAGAATAGGTATAACGTTTATAATTAGTTTAACTCCAATTCCATTTATCTAGATTAATAAATTAAAACTAAAAGTTAACCATATTTAGTGAATGAAAGTAGATATAGCTTTTATTTATAATTTTTTTTATAAAAATGAGAATAAACTCTGACGATTACTTGTTAAAATAAGAAAATAATTGAGTTACTTTTAGAGCTTTATGAATACTTTTTTCAATGATCTTTCTATTTGTTATATCATAAATTCCAAAATATTAATCTTAACCACTTTGAAAAATGATAGGTAAATACAAATTATTTTCGGAATCTGAATGAAATTTGCAAAAGGAAATTATATCTTTCTGCAGTATTATATAACTATTATTATCATTTTCTGATCCCTCTTGCTGCATCTAAACTGAACACAAAATGAAGCTATTTTCTTTTATTTCGTTTTTGCTTACAAAAACTTACTCATAATTTTTTAAATTATAATCAACTAAGCATATTTTTTCCTTGTTTACGTCTGAACGAAATACATATTATTCAGTGTTTAGCTTGTTATCTTTAAAATATTGAATTTCTAATTTTTCACCTCTTTTAAATATTATACATTGATTATTTTTATAAAGAAGATCTTCATAATCAGATTAACTAGCCTATTTTACAGTGTATTAGGCTTAATTCTTACCTTCTTCTTTATATTAATAAAATGCTAACATATTACCTCTTTTACAACTATAACTAATTCTATCAAAATTTTAAATGCAAGGATATGTTAATTGATTATTAAAAATTATAGGGCTTAAACATTAATTATCCTATTAAACTTTATAATCTCTCAAGTATTCTCTTTCAATTAGCTAGCATGAGTATGTATAGTTTTTAATTCCTTTCAACTTATCTACATTTATATAATAATCACAATATGTAATTTCTTCACTTTAAAAACATTTTATGTATATCTTATTTTTATAGCTAATGATCTGTTCAAAATGATCATAGTATGAAGTTTATCGATCAAATTATGTTTTACAATCTAAATAAGGAATTAATATTTTTTCTCTTTTAAATAGATTTTATTCTTTCCAGTCGACTAGTAAATAGCCATAGGATTATGATTTTACTAAAAATGTCCAATTTGAAAATATTTTTCTTTATCTGCTTTTAATCTCTATAGGAACCACGTATGCAGTCATAACCTTTATTTTTTGATATTAAAATTATATGTAAGTTTTCCTCAATACTTCTAAGCTAAACATATCTATTTGATATATTATATCTTAGATAATTACAAATAATATCATTTTATTTTAACTTTCTTAGACTTCTGAATTTTTAACTTAATATTTTTTGAAGTAGTAATTGTTTTCACTTTAAGTAATAGGAAGTATTCTTAGCAATTGCATTACTCCATCACCATATTGTTTAGATTCCACCAACTGTCTAGTTAAATCTATTTTAAAAACGATCGAAAAGCTCAATATATAAACTATTCCTGGTTCAATGTAGTCATAACATTCAAGGTTTACATTCTTAGAAAAAAATTTAATTAAATAATCTTATTGAATTAATTACTTATGAGAAAAAACCAAACTTAAATCTAAATTATAAATATTTATTTCAATATTTTATTGAGTCAAAATAGATAATAAAATATACTTACTACCAAGTACTCCAAATTATACTAATTTATTGCTTTTAACATTATTGTAGTAAATCTTTTATATCGATAAATTTTCCTTATTGTCATTTTAAAAGTTAAAAAGTCTGATTTATAAATAGTTATATTTAAGATTATCTTAGCATAAGTATAAGCAATCTAGCAGATTAACTTTCTTGTTTTTAACATAAACTTCGTATGTTTTTTTTTGGTAAAGATATAATGGCATAAACAAAACCTTAATTAACAAGAAATGATCATTACCAAAATCTAAATCGAAATTATTAACCTAAATTCTCTAATAGTTAGGAGGAACTTCTCCTGTTTTAATTTTTAAATAGGCGTCATTTTCAATTTCAAGCTGTTTACTTAGTAGCTATTCTTCAAATTAATTTTTCAATTATTAGCTCATTCTTTATTAATTTTTGTAAATTTAATCTCTTAGAGTTATAATAATTATACTAAACAAAAAAAGATTTTTCAATTTTTTAAAAGGAATTTGTTCGAGTTATTTGATCTTTTAATTTCTAATATAATAGTTACAATCAAAAATTTTCTAATCTTTTCGTTTATCTATTCTTTGATTAAATAAAAAATTATCTTGTAAGAATTATTTAACATCTTCTTTTAATTTCTTTCAAAAGAATTATTTAATTAATGCTTTTAATTTCTCACAAAAGAATTATTTAATTAATGCTTTTAATTTCTCACAAAAGAATTATTTGTCAATTAATTATTTTTTCTTTATAAGTTTTCTGAAAATTCAGTTATTAGCTTAGTTTTTAAAAAATTTTACAAATTTAAACTTAAAATTAAAAAATATTACATTTTTTAATTTAAAATTAATTTTATTTACTGTTTTTAAATTAAAATAATAGAAAATTGTATTTTAAAGTATATTAAACTACAAAAAAATATAATAGATTTTGAGTAAAATCTGAAATATAAACTTTACATATAAATTTATCAATTAATAGTTGTTAAATAAATATATAAAATTACAATTTTTTGTAAAAGCTAGTATTATATTCTTTGTCTTTATGTTTTGTTATGTCAAAAATCATAAATTTCTACAAAACGAACCAGAGATTTACTTTTAATAAAAGTTTTATTTATTTGGACAAAATCATTGTTTCCGCTTTTTCATTTAAAAAATACATAAAAATAAATAAAGTAAAATAATTGTATTTACTAAGCCATAATAAAGAAATAAGCTAGCTTATGACACTAAATTAAATTATTAGCAAAACCTAACAAGCTTGTAATATCATTTGAACTATTTTTTTTTAAGAAAATAAAGATAAATTTTATTAAAAATATTATAATCAACTTTTTTGAATTACCATAAATCAATATCTAAAGTTCTTAAGTTCAGTATTTTTGACAAAGAACTACCTAATTCAGCTGCTCCTTAATTAGTTAATTTGTTTGTGCTTATATCATTAAAAATAATATAAAAAACTTATTTTCTACAGATTGTTAAAAGTATATAATGATTTTTTTACTAAACTCCTAACTTTAAGTTGATTAAATTAGTGAGGTTTTCTAACCCTTTGCCTAATTTAATTACTCCTTCATCACCCAGAGAAGTTGCTCTATTAAATATATAAAATAAATTTCTAATTATTAAGGTATAATTTTATTTACCCTACATCAATTTCCAACTTTTTTAAATGTGCCCACTAAGATAAGCTTTCAAATAGATAAGTACCAGATGGACCGCTTAAATTATTTAGTCTTTAATAAAAAAATAGTTTAAAATAGATTTATAATTGATTACTAAAAGATAATTACACTAAATTCAATGTCAAATCATTTAAGGTTTTTATCTTAGCTATAATTTGAGTTAATTCTTAAATATCTTATTGCTAAATTTTTATCTCTCTAATAAAAATAAAATAAATGTATTTATTTAAGCATCTTTAGATATGTATTTTTATTACCTCAATTTTAAATCTAGCTAAATCAAATTTTAAAACTTTTGCATCAAATCAATAACTAAGTTGTTTTATCTAATTTAAAATTATTTAAAGTAATAATAAAATTAATTCTAATGCTAAATCTGTAAAAAGATATCTTTTTTTGAAATTTACTTTAAAGTAAAATAAATCCTTTAATCTTTTTGACATTTATATGAGCTTAAATTAATATTGTGCAATTATTTATCATATCTTTAAACACAAATAAATAAGTTAGGTCCACTATTCATACTCTAAATAAAGGGTTCTAGCTCTTCTAAAGTATCTACTCTGAAAAATAAATATTTATAAATATTTAATAATTTAAATGTGTATTAAATTACTTAAAATTTTCTTCCTAATTTTCTTCACTGAGTTCCTTTTAATTATATAAAATAGAAATTTAGATATTTTTTAACAAATATACTACCTCTTCTTATTATTCCTCAAATTAATTTGTCAATTATTAGCTCATTCTTTATTGATTTTTGCAATTTTAATCTTTAATAATTATAAAAATTATACGAAACAAAAAAAGATTTTTTCAATTCTTCAAAAGAGATTGTTTGAGTTATTCGATTTTTTAATGTCTAACACAATCAATAATGACTATCAAAAATTTTCTAATCTTTTAGTATTTTTACTCTTTGATTAAATAAAAAAATTATCTTGTAAGAATTATTTAATTAGTACTTTTAATTTCTCACAAAAGAATTATTTAATTAATATACTTAATTTCTTACAAAAGAATTTTTTATTAAATTATACTTTTTTTGTCTATTAGTTTTCTGAACATTCTGTTATTATCTTAATTTTAATGAATCCTACATATATTATTAAAAATTATAAAAAAAATAAAAAAGAGTTTTGTTTAAGTTTTACAACAATATTTTGAGTTAGTTTTATTTTGATTTCTTATAAAAATACTATTGAAATTTATCCTATATTTAGATTTAGTTGTCTATTTATTAGTTAAATAAAAAGTTCATTGTAGCAAATAATTAAAATTATACAATTAGCTTCTTACAAAAGAATTATTAATTAATTTTTTTAATAAATATTTTTATTCATTTTCAGTTAATTAAGTTATAGTATATAAAAATTGCTAGCATTTTGTAAATTTTATTAGTTAAATTTAATATTTCAAAAATAAATATTAATAAATTAAAAATAAAATTAATCAAAAAAATTCTAAAAAATATTTAAGTGAATTTATTAATCAGTTCTATAGTGATAAATAAGATAATAAAAATAAATAAAATAAATTAAATAAAAAATAATAAATGGGTATTCGTAAATTTTTAGTATGAAATATTTTTATATCTCATAATTCTCTATTAATAAACTTTATTTTTTTCAACAATGTTATTTTTATTATAAATATTTATTTATCTAATTCTGATTTGATTTTATTTATAAGTGAAAAATTAATTTCTTGGATTTCAGACTTACTATAATACAGTACTAAAAAAAATGTGAAATAATCAAAAGCTTTTAAATAGTATCACATACTAGAATTATTTTATTAAATTTTTTAAATATTAATTAATTAACTCTAAAAAAATAAAATTAGCTCTATTTTAAGTAAACTAAATATTTGGTCATCAGCCAATCAGCTTTTACAATATAATTTACAAATTAAATGATATATCCTATCTAAATGTCAAAAATATCTAATCATTATTTTTTAAAATTCAAAAATAAAATAAGTTTTATTGTATTTATTCAAATTTTTTTTTTAGTACTTAGTAAAAATAAAAAAAATTACTTATTGTTTATCTAAATTTATTCATAATTTTGCTATGAAAAAAATATTGTTTTAATAAAGTTTGTGTTTTTATTTTTAAAAGAATAAAATATTTTTGTCCAAACAATTTCTAATATTTTGATGAATTAAATTAATTGAATAATGATTAATAGAAAATATAAATTGTGGATAATAATATTTACTGTTGATATAATTTAAATAAATCTAAAAAAACGAAAAAATATTTTTTTAATCTAAGAAAATAATTTAGCTTTTTAAAAACTAATTATGAAAAAAATTTAATTTTATCTAATGATCAGAAGAATTTAAATATCTGCAAATAGAAAAGGTATTTCTGAAAATAAACTAAAACAAACAAATTTAAAACTTTTTTTATAACTTATATATATCTAAAAAGAGATTTTGAGTATATATTTTTTTATCAATCATTTTTTTATATATATTTATGGAATAGCCTACTACTTCTATGTGTTTTAAATTAGTAATTATTGTGGAGTTCTTTTCTACCAATTTGTTTCTTTTTAATTCTACCAACAAACATTTACTGTGTACTATCTTCATTAGTACAAGTGTTGATTGCTTTTTTAAATCATAAACCATTAAAACAAAAAAAATATTTAAATTTTTACTAGTTTATCTATTTGAAAATAGAGTTGTTTGTTCATCAAATATATTTAGTGGAGATTAATTTTCTTCTCTTCTCTTTTCTTCGTTTAGATTAACAACTTTTATTTATTTATTTAGAAATACTTATTAAAAATAAATCTAATTTTAATTTTTACGTCTAAATAAGCTAGCCGCTATTTTTGGTGATTTACCAGAATTAAACTAACTACTAGGACTTGTGTTAAAGATTTAATTTGTGTTTACTATTTAATTTAAATTGATAGAGTTTTTCCTCATGTACTTACTAACAAATATGGATGGACTTCTCAATTAACTTAAATTATCAGAATTTTATAAATTATTTTTTTTGACTAAATGTGTTGCAATTAAGTCTATGGCTCTTGACCAATTTTTAAATATCCTCATTTTATTATATTAACTAACTCCTAGCTTTATAAATAAATATCTAAAGTAATATTTGAATTTTGGGTATTTTTCTCCTAAAATTAAAAGAATTCTCTTCAATTTACCTAAGAGAACTAGTATTATAAGGTAACTAGAAAATAAGTAATGCATAGCATACAACAAAAATGAGCATATCTCTAATTATATGTCATTATTAGATGTATTGACTAAGAGATTTAATTAAAGACAGATAATTAACGTAATGCATAAATACTAATCAATGTGATTAAAATTAACATTTATGTAGGGAGCTTTAAAAATAGAAAGCATCAAATAGCAAAATAAAACCATTGTACAAAGAGTATTTTTAAATTAAATTTACTAACTGAAAAAGCTACTGATTAATATGATTATCAATTTTAGGTTGACCTTAACAAACTCCCAATAATATTATTGCTTTTTATATTCTGAATATAGCAATCCGTAAGAGAGCCT
Source organism: Tetrahymena malaccensis 436 (assembly GCA_000231845.2). NCBI lineage: Eukaryota > Ciliophora > Oligohymenophorea > Hymenostomatida > Tetrahymenidae > Tetrahymena > Tetrahymena malaccensis. The sequence goes on along the minus strand of JH720065.1, from coordinate 72,327 downwards.
AACTGAGCAATAGTTAAGTATACTAACTTTCCGTTTTAATATAATGATTCCAATTATTGGAATTACAATAGCCCATATCAAAAATAATGGTAAAAATAAAATAAAAATGTAAGAGTAATATTCCAAGGTATAGCATTTGAGAGTAATATCAGCAATAAGATACTAAGTTCCTCCAATATCTCTACAAGATATGATCTACACTAGTTCAGAAATTATGTTTGGTTGCAAAAATAAAAATATAAAAATTATTCCTGTGGTAATTAAACTCCTTTCAAATCTCTTGAAATATCTAACCATAAACAAAAAGTAGTAAATAATAAGCAGAAACAAGAAATAGCTAGCTGAAAGTATTTGTGACCAGATAATTCTACCATATGCATGAGGTAAATTTTATTATGTAAAGAAATTCCTGCAATCTGCAGAAAATTTTATGAAATCTATTGGTGTACCGATTCCTACTTATAATACTTTTAAAAATAACGGCTAATAAATTTGATAAGATATTGAACTAATTTAAATAAAGTGCATGTAAAGCTTTAGATAAATGTCAGATTTATCTGTAGATTCGCTATTTCCAATACTTGCTAATCCAATCATTCTGAGGTAATAGCCCTAAGCTTTTATTTAAGTAGTTTGGCGAGCAGCTTTAACACCAAATATAATATATAAACATCCTACTATCACTGAAGACAGATATATAAATGTTTAGCTTGACGAATCTTAACAAGGTATGCACTCATATTTCTATTTGTTCATGTATTTCTATTTCCAAACTTTACCATCTTAATCGCAAGTTTCGCAAAGTGGTCCTATATATCCTTACTTGCAATATTATATGCTCTCTTCGCTTTCACCTTCACAGTTATCTGGATTATTTTCACAACTAACAATAGTGTCTGTAAAATTATTCTCTCTCCAATAGCCATTTTTTAAATTAATTGTGTTTCCTTAGCAATAGGTACAAGAATCTGGGCAAAGTTTGCAAACTTACTCACTTTATGAATTAGGATCTGGAGTTATCAAAGAATATTTTTGTATTGGACATAATTCGCAGTAAGATGGAGTATTTTAGGTGCTATTGTAAAAAATAAATAAATAATTTATTTTATCAAATTTATTATAATACCTTTTTATAATGATTTCACCAATTTCACACTTACGAAAACTTACATTTATTTTAACTTATAGGGGTGCCAATAAAAATTAAGTAGCGTTTTATGGGTTTTAAATTTAAATTACATTATTTTAAATATAAAATACTGAAGAAGTCTAAGGATTTGATATTAGCTAAATGTTTTAAAATGTAAATGTAATATCTGATTAATTAAAGGCTGCTTTATTACCATTGATTAACATAATCTTAGGGTTTAGAGAAACACATTCAAGTTAGTATTACTAAAATTCATTTTAGAGATCTTGACTACTCTACTATAGTGAATTAAGGTTCAAAATCCCATTCTCTTCATCATATATTTATATATTAAAATTTATATTACCTCCACTCATAAAGTTTTCAATTTCGTATTCAATTTAACTTTAATTTTCTATTTTGTTATTAAATTAGTTATTGATTTAAAAAACTTTTATCATTTGAATATAAAAAATTTAAGATATATTTAAAAAACAAAAAAAAAAGAGAAATCATTGTTTAAAGTGGAGAACTTCAAAATTCTCAATTTTCAAGTAATAAATTTATTTATTTTTTTATGTAGACTCTCAAAAAATAATTTATTTGTTAATTTTTTTAAATTTACATGATACAATTCTGTAATTCACTTCTTCGTTCATTCTGGTAATTAATATGTTTCTGGGGTACGAACCTATATTTTGGCCAAAAATTTTAGCTTTATTTTTTTCAATTTTATTTTCACTCAGGTTATTATTAAGATACTACTTTTTTATAATAAAATCTGGTATTAAATTTAAATATCTAATTGCTCCACCTACTTCTGCGTTATTTAAACTAATTGTTGTGCTTATTATTTCAAGATTCGAAGAATACAGATATATTGACCCTCCTTAACTTGCAAGATTAAATTGAAAGTTAGATTCTTAAATCATATTACTTTAAGGACTATTATTTATGCTAATTGCTCCTCCGTACTATGATTACAGATTTAAAAAAACACATTTTTTGAAGACAAACTGTGTTTCAACTATGTAAAATGCACAACCATACGAATTTAAGCATGTGCTATTAAGAAATGAAGATGTGATTAGCTCAAAATAACTTGTTTATATTTTATTCAAGGCTTATCCAAGTATACTAGAACATTAGCTCACTGTCATATCTTAGAAGGTGACCGTGTCATTAACGACTTATATATAGCCTAAACCTTGTTTAAGGTAGGTTTAAGAAATATCAAAAATCATTACGTTCTAATTATTTTTTGCTTCTAAATTAATTGAAGTTACATTTTTATTAGCCATCATGTTAAAAATAACAAAGTTAGAAAATACTAAACCTTTATTACTCAAGACAAAATTAGGAGTACAATTCAGAATAGAAACTTAATTAATTTAAATGCTTTAGCTATTTTGTATTGAAAACAATGTGCTCCAAATATTTTACTATTCACTAGAAGAGAGATAGCTAACATTTTATATCATTAAATTCTAAATAATTACTTGCTGCACTTATGAAATCAAGAATATAGAAATGCTATTTTCTATCGTCATATTTATAAGGCTAAGATTTTTAATGTACACTGTATTAGTATTTGTTATTTAGAATAAGCTACTTATTTGGCTTTGTTACATTTATAGAGTTCTGAGTTATGTTTTTTCCATTTAGCTTAGTTGTAAATTAATAAGTTCCATATTATCAATCATTAAGGAATTAACAGAATCTATTAAAAATTAACTGCCAAAAATATTATCTTAGAATGTAGAATTAACAAATATTATATTTTAAGTTATTTAATTAAATTTATAATTTGTTTGATTTGTTATCTTCCAAATAAAGTTTTTAAGTGTCAAAGTAGGCATATTAAACTACTCAAATGAAGATATTTAAAGACTAACTTTGTCTCTTTGAGATGATGGTTTTTTATCATAAATGTATAGTTGTTAAACGCTTGTCGTACCGCCAAGGTTGATGCTTTTTTAAACAAAGAAAAAGGGTTGTTCATCATCCATTTCAATATTCAAAACAATATAATCAATTGTTTAAGAGATTCTCTAAAATGAAGTACTTTAGATTGAAAGATCCTAGCTAAGCTAAAAATAAGATGATGTCCTTTGAAGATTTGTGTAGCATTAGGAATAATCAGAGCTCTTTGGATCACTAGAATAGGGAAAAGTATAATTAAATACAGTGTACAAGTTTATTCCTTTAATATTAATTATCAGCTGATCGCTATAACTTAAAGATAATAAAGTTGGAAATTGCATTGAGAAAGATTTTTGAATAGATATTGAATTATATGAAAAAGATACTAAATTAAGCTGAGCTTTAGATCTTATCAGCAGTAGAGAGTTAGATATAAACTAAATATCTGTTATATTGTATATCTAAGAAGGCATTCTAAGCGAGTTAATAATGGCATCATTTGCATTTCTATCATGCAAATTTACTTAGAATTAATTAAAAATGGCTAAAATATTCCACTCTTAACTTAATTTTATTTATATTTAGTAGTCTCCAGGTCCATAAATATTTTTAATTAAGTCTAAATTGGTAGAATTAAGATTTCTTACTTCAATAGCCAATTTTAAATCAGCCCAAAATAAAATTTAAAGTTTTTGAGTATCAATTACTGCTTGAACAACAGATGAACTATATTATAGCACATTTAAAACACTTAGAGGAGCATCTTAGTTATAAGAAAAAACAATCGAAGTTTAGTCTTAAGAGCACGTTATCAATCTTTTTATTTAAAAATTATTAATTGAACATCATAAATAAAAAAAATTTATTAAAAATACCTTTAAAATTAAAAGTCAATTTGTACATCTCTAATTATTAAGTTATTCTTTTTAGGTACTGATATAGATTTTAAATTATTATAATTGTTTATTGCTAGAAACCCTGTCACATCAAATGTTATTATATGATAGTAAATTGTATTTATAATACAATTAACTATTCTGTTTGTGTGATTACTGTAAACATTAACAATCGTTAGCTCAGAGTTGTTTATATTTATGTTTAACTATATTACCTAATAATTATAAGTCTACACAAAAATGAATGAAATTGTTTCATCCAAATAAATAGTATAGGGATATATTTATAATTAAGTTATTAATTAAAAATTAGAATCGTAACTGTATAAATATATTCCATCAGTGAGTAAATAGGTATTTGTGTGCAAAACAATCTATTTTGGTTAAAACTACAGCTATAGCTTATAAAATAATTAATTCTAGCTAGCCTACCATATATTCTAATTCATATCTGCATAAGTTACTATATCTAATAGATTTATAAGAAAAATAATTAAATTTTTTTAATGAATATAAAAATTATAAAAGATTATATTTTATTTCTTTAATATAAAACAAATTTACCTTATTTTGTATGATAAGTAGATATTATTAAAGATTCAGAAGGAAACATAACAGCTTAACCTTAATATCCTACATAACCGTAATATTACCATATATTAATAGTATCATCATTGCATACAATTAATATATTGCTATAAAAATCAAAAACATAGCTTTTAATATATGAAGGGGTCATTGGAGCAAGCAAGAAACTTTTCTGTTAAACATAAGAATTGAAATAAGGTGATACAGTAATTAAGTATCTGTCTACATTCTAAACAATAAACAGCTAAGATTGTTC
>JH720065.1:44389-56638 GCA_000231845.2 Tetrahymena malaccensis 436 | reverse complement strand
GATGCTAATAATAATTTGATTTTTATTATCTACAATTATCTATGAAGCTAATCCAGAATGAAAATCTTAGCCAATATCAACAAGAATAGGGCATTAATAAATTTCTTAGCAAACTCCCTGATTAGAATAACCAAATTCATTTTATTTGCAAGATGATACACATTATTATGAAGTAGTTTCAAAATATAAATTCTAATCACAATCAGAGACACATAAGCCCTATGATTAACTAAAAGTGAAATTTTGGTTACATTAGATGCACGAGCCATCACTAGAAGAAAAAGTTTTGCAATAAAGATCTACTTTACTTTTGACAAAATGCGATAACAATAAGATTTCCAATATATTTAATAAAATTTGATAAACCATTTGATTTTATTGTTTGCTTTTCTTTTTATTCATCAATTTTTTAAATCAAAAATTTGTATATGCTTTTAAATATTAATAATAATCTGACTATTATTTTAACTAGAAATTTATCATCATTAGCAAAAAATTAAATAAATTTTTTGGGTGTGTGATTGTTAGTAAATTATTTAAATAATACTTGAATTATTTTTTTGCTATATTTAATTAATTTTTATTTTAGGAACAAGCACTTAGAAAATTATTTAATTACCATCATAAATCAAAGAATATAATTTTTATTTCTGATAGATTGTCTATTTAAATCAAATTTTTTAAATTAGAGTTTTACCTATCTTTTCTATCACCCCATTGTAACATTTTTTTTCTTTAAAAAATCAATAACTCAATCATTTAAAGTAATAAAAAAAAATTTATAAACATTATAAGAAATATCTTACTGTTTCATATGAATTATCAATTTATATTTTGTTAAAATCTAAATTTTAATTGTTTTAACAACAGGGGATATAATTTTAATGATTTGATGAATATTTGATTTAGCGTTATTAATAGAAAAAAGAGAAAATTAAAAAATTTTTTGAATATTCAAGAATTAAGACTCCGTATTTAAATAATAATAAGATTTGCTCAATCTTATAATGGTATAAATGGAAGAATATTTTGATCAAAACATTATGAGAATGACTATAATAAATAGAATACAAAAATAAGTAAATTAATTTTTTTAAACATGAATATAATTATTAATTCAAAAATTTATCTGTTTTGATCAAATTAAATGATAGAACATTATATTTTAGTTTACTTCATGTCATCAATATTTTTTATAACATATGGAAAATAAAATTAAATAATAATATTAATATTATATTTTAATTTAAGTTAATTTATGGTAACGCTATTTTTTTAATATAAGAAACAAAAAAAAATAAATTAAAATAATTATATTTATTATGATTTTAGAAATTTCAAAAACAAAAAAAGTCTCTTTCAACAAATAATTTTATAAATTTATAAATTCACAATTTTATATTTTCTAAAATGTATTATATTTATAATAAATTTAATAATCTTATTATAACTCCGTTTGAACTGCCACCACATGCTATATAGTTAAAGATATAGATGCTAAACATAGAAATAATTGTAGAGAAAAACAGGAAATCCACACCGAACATGATAAAAAATGAAGAAACTTTTCTGTTAGAGTAGCTTTCTGATTATCCACTGATAATAGACAATATGACATAATAGTAAAGGGAAAGCAAAGACAACATAATGAAAGATGCAATCACTTAACCTATTTTCCTTTTTTTATATATAAGCTAAATAATTGCAGCACTAACTATAATAACTACAGAATTAATACCAGAAATGATTAAAATCTACTCTTGATTATATTGTTAATCAAATATTATTGATATTGACAACGAATGGATTACTCTTAAATAGAATAGAGAGAATCTAAATGCTCTAGATTGTTCATTGCTATAAACAAAGAAAATACTGCTAAATGAGTGGAAAATCAAGATTTTTTTGAAAACTGAAGCCTCTTATAATTTTTTAGTATTTTTAGACTCTTTTAACATATTCACGATGTTTATTTCATTTTCACTTATTTGTTGGCTTTATATTTCAATAGAGCTAGGCTTCATAGCTTAGGATTCTTGATCAATTTTAACTTATTTATTTATTTACTGAATATCTTTTTCTTCTTTTTGTTTTTAACAAAGACTTAAGATACTTTAGTTTTCATTTGAATTTGCATTTTCTTATTCTTAAATTTTATTTTTTTATTATTAACTATCTTAGCTCTATTGATTGGATATCTAGGTAACTTAAATATTTGTTTGAGCTCCACTTTATAAGATATTCAACTAGAGCCATCTATATGATTATGCATTTTAGTCATTTTAATGGATTTAGTCTTATTAGGCATTTAATTATTATTATTTTTTATTCTACAATATGCTCCTCTTTTTTCTTTTTATTGGTGACATTTATTTTTCCTAAGATACAATTTATTCAAGTTAACCTATATGAGCTAAAGATACAGGAGCTACTGTTGAACTAGATATCACCCCTTACTTTGAATCGAGTTATTTACCATACCAACAAAGCCCTACTTGAAGCAAAGTTACTGAACTAAGAATCCAAAAAATGGCATATTCATAAAATGTTGTAAAGTTTGAGATATTTTAAATACCCTGAGATCCAAAAGCAGTTTCTAAATTTTTATTATTGAAAATAACTTGAAAATCTTCTATGATTGTTGTTGGAAGCTGATCTTTACAAATGCATGTATATCTTCCAGATGTGCTAGAATTTACCATCTTGCACTAAGAATTTATCCATTTTTAGCTAGATTGCTATTGCAAACAAGTTAAATTATATTTTGAAGGTTTGATATTCGAGAACTGCAGTTAGAATGAATTGTCAAAAGTAGTGTTTGATCCATTATTTATGCTCTAAATAAATGGCTTTACAACTGGATTTAAAGATACTTAAATGCCTGGAGTTTAGTTTTAAAGTTAATTAGTGTACTGCAAAAATCCATCAGTTTAAATGTAAGGGTTTGATGTATAATTAGTTAATACCACATTGTATATATTTTGATCGCTTTGTTGAGGTTCGTTTTATATATATAAATATTTTTGAAGATTTTTAGCTGTTATTTACTCAGTTTTTATTGAGATTAAATTACCTTATAAGTTAAGCTAGCCTTAGTTAGGAAGGGTAATGTTATTTAGCAGATTTCCTATTTAATCTGTCATATTTATTTACTACTGCAAAAGATTTTATGGTACCGAAGCTGCAAGTGCTCTTAAAGAATCTGTTGAAAATTGATTTTTATCACCTTAATTGATGTCATTCAGTATTCTCTTATCGTTACCATTACTTAATTATTATAGAATCTAAGATATGCTTTAGGTAGTTGAATTCACAATTTTAAATGAATCGACCAAATTTTAAAGAACAATATCATTATTATTTAGTAATTTATTATTATTTTTATTATTATTCATAATTTGCTATTGTTAGCTTTGCAATATAAGACTAACTTAATCCAGGACATTTTAACTTTGAAGTGATGATGTAGGAGCTAGAGAAGCTTGAAGATTTGCAACGATTTTGTTTGAAAATGTTGATAAAAATGAAGAGCTAGGTAGTAAATTTGTCTAGTTTATTAATGCTTAAATCAAGAGGATTTTTTTTTAATTAACAGAATCAAGATTATATAATGTTGTATTTTATGATATTTCTTCACTGATCACACATAATTTTTTAACAATATCACTTACTCCTAGGTTGCTACTTTGTAGAGAAAGGGCTTTATCTAGCAAGCTCAGCAAAGTTTATTCATTCTATTAAAATGGAGTTACTTCTACTTAGAGAGTAGTGTTATAAATAGCTAAGTACGAATCCATAGCTTATGCCATTATTACTAATTTTCCTGATGGGAGACTAGTCGTTACTGATTACATCAAGGTTTAATCTTGTAGTTGTCTTCTTAAAATCTTTTAAGGAACTAATATTTCTTATTTTATATCAGTGTCATGATTATAGTAAAAGAATTGATAAGTCAAAGGAGTATTAATAGTTGTACATTAAGTCATCTAAATCGAAAACAATGTTGTTAGTGCTTAACCAGTTGAAGGAGTAATAGATAATTTGCAGTTTTAGGGAGGAATATTTACTTTAAAATTAGTCACACTCAAGCTTGGCATAATATTTTCAGGATTGTATACAGTAAATCTTACTTAAATAAGAGGGTTTGTTGCTATTAAGTCTGAAAAGTAGTCCCAAATTCTAAATTTAACTTTTTAGTAATCAAATTTGATAACACCAACTACAAAATTATTGTAGAGAATGGCTCCTGCATATGTTAGAATGTCTGAATTAATTTTAGAATTGTAAACAAGAGTTGCGGAGATATCATCATTAATATTCACTGATTAAATCTGTGCTGGATCATCGAATTTAACATAGAGAGGAGGGAGATCTATCTCAGCGAAAATTATTAAGATGTCTTATTAAGCAGATCTTGTGTCTTTTGATCCTGCAAAGTTAAATTAGAGTATTTGATAAGGATTAAAAGTGCCCCCATCAATAGTAAAACTTTAAATATTTTGTGGAATATCATATAATGTATTTTTATAAGTATAACATGAACTGTCTCCATTTCTTGATCCTATGACTTTACATGACCATTTGAGCTGTATTCCTTGAGGAGCATTAGGATCAAGTACTTCAAAATCTCTGACTACTCCTATCATATTAAGATCCCTCTTATAGTCGACAAGCTACTCTACTCCATTTTGAATGAAAAGCTAAAGATTAGATAAAGAATAGGGAATAGACATACTATATGTCGTACTAAGAGCTTAGTTCTTAGCGATTGATATTTGCAACTAAAAAATTTTATTTAAAATCAATAAATTTATATTTTTATATTTGTAAAAATTTACCTAAATATCTAAATTAGCATTAGCAGTAAGAACAGAGTAAGGCGGAATATCAAAATTCAATACTTGGCTTTTATATTAAGGGAAATGCTTGTTAAGAGAAGGCAATAGTTATGATGTGATTTATATGTCATAAATGTCTTGTACTGCATTTGTCCCTGATTTTCCACACTCTTAAGTAAAGAACAGAAACTTCACTTGCAAATCAACATACCTTTGTAAATAATTAAATAAAATATTTTGATTAATAAAATTTTATTTTCAGATGAATTTGTTTCTGAAATATTTTAAAAAGAGGAATTTTTTAAATCAAATTAACCATAAAAATTTTATTTTCTGTTTCTTAAAATAAGTTTAGTTTTGTTCTTAAATTATAAATAATTGATTTGAAATCATTTACCTGTATACAGGTGGGTATAAATTTTAAATGGCACTTACAGAAATTTATTTCACACTTTAAACAAAAGTAGATGCAGAAGTTTGACCTTTAAAATTTGTCTTAAATGTGTATGTTAATATGATAGCTATATTTATGTCTGGTGGAAAAATTTGTTTAGGTATTACTAAGGTTTATTATTATTAACTATTTGCGGCTTGAATTATAATATTCAAATTTTAAATAGTAGATTAATCGTAATTTTGGATCTAATCCAATACCCATTGAAAATTTAGAAAGCCTCTTCCAGCATCGTTATTTATTGCTTTAATTTAGAAAGTTACATCATTGCAGTAGCTTGTAACTTAGTCATATTGAAGGATAACTTGACCAGAAACAGGTTCTTAAACGACAGAGAGTAAATAAATATTATTTATTGGTTATTAATTGACAAATTTAAGTATTTATGCTGTATTAATAATGTTAATTGTGCTAGTTACCATTATTGTAGCATCTTAACCTTAATTAAAAAAAGAATTAATATTTAAATGTACTAAAAATATATTTACTTAAACTGACAATAATTTTTGATGTACTGATTGAACAAGTACTAGCCTTTAAAAGTCCTAAAGTAGAATCATCAAAGATCTAATTACACTGCACAGAAGGTGAAATTATATTGAGTCCAAACTCAAAAGTTAAGGTAGGGGTTTGGCTTGAAAAAACAGCACTAACAACTGCTATATCATTATAGCTACGAAAGTAAAAATCCAAATTTCTTTGATCGCTCAAAGATGAGCATTTGCCATTTTGATTTAATTACATTCCATCAAAACAATCTATGCATACTGTACTCTGTGATGAAGAGCAAGTTCTACATGTACTAGGACAATTGAAACAGCTTTTGTAATTAGTAGTATCACATTACTTGCACTAGTTGTTCACAAATAAGTAATTGTTTGGGCAAGCTTAAAGACACTCAAATAAAGTTTAGCTAAGCGGATTTAAAACAGGATAATAGCCATTTTAACATGATTTACAACTTGTTTTTTATCCATCACTACAAGTCTAGCAAGAAGAATAACAAGGTAAACACTATGAATTACTGATGTAACCTAAGCAATCACATGTACCCTATTAATTCTTTACAAATTGAGGAGCACAAGTATCGCATGTATTAGCTTATGAGCAAGAAGTACAATTTTAAACACAGTTTTAGCATACGCCTTATGAATCAATATATTATGCAGGCTATGTACATTGTGCTACACATTAATTTGCGTTGTTAATTTTCATGTAAACAAATCCACTTTTGCAAGTATCACAGCTATTTGCATCTGAACATTTATCACAATTTTAAATACAGTTTTAGCATACGCCTTATGAATCAATATATTATGCAGGCTATGTACATAGTGCTACACATTAATTTGCGTTGTTAATTTTCATATAAACAAATCCACTTTTGCAAGTATCGCAGCTATTTGCATCTGAACATTTATCACAATTTTAAATACAAGAAACGCAAGATTATTATGTAGAATTAGGGTCAATTTTTAGAAATAAACCCTAAGTACATTACAAAACACATTAACCTGAAACTAGGCTATATCCAGATAAACAATCTGAGCATTAACCATTAGCACATGATTAAGCACAACCCACCGGGCACTATAAATTTAATAATACAAAATTAAAAAAATATTTTATTCAAATTCAAAAATCGAAAAAAATTATTTTTAACAATTTTTTATTTGAAAAGTTTTAATTTTAAATTAAATATTTTTTATTTCATCTTAAAATATTAAATAAATGTATTGAATTTGATAGCTATTTTTGATGATAAAATATATTTTTTAAATTTTAATTTTTATTCTTTTTTAGACATTAATTAGTTGAATCAAATTAATCATGAATGAAAGAATGAAAAAGGAAATTTTACCTTATAATAAAAAAGAATTTCAAAATCTGATATAGAAACTGTTCGATAATTGTTGCCATTAAAAAGTTAAAAACTTATAGCAACAGCGTTAGCATTTAGTACATCTGATGGCATATTCATTTTTACAACAAATTTACTTAAATTATAACCACAACCATCATTAGTTATTGAGGGAAAATCTGATTTTTAATAAACGCCTTTAAAATACACTTTGTTCCATTAAGAAATAATTTAAAAACTATCAGCAGAACCTTAGTAAATCAAATCAAAAGAGACATAAACTGACTCAAGATATTAGGAACTAAAACTATAGTCAATTGATATTTAAATCGCATCACTTGAAGCTTAGACTATGTTTGGGCAATTTGGCTATCTAGATTAAATTGCTGATGGAAGCATCTAAGTTTAAGCATTTTAGAGATAATATTAAAATCTAGGAACATTAAAAAGAAAATCTGAGTTAAAATTTGTTTTTGAGGCAACCATGCATTTGTATCCTAAATTTATTAAAAAATTTCATTAATTAATAATAGTTGATAAATAAATGGTATAAAGTACCTAAAGCATTAGGAGGTTTAGTTTATTAAAGAGTAGTTGGGCAATCAAACTACTAAGTTGTTAAATAAACCATAGAGTCTATATTCAATAAAGTAAATTTTTGTTAGTAATATATTTCTAAATTTAATATTTAATTTACAAAAAAGTAATATCTGCACTATCATTTTCGCAATTTTCTTTTGAGATGTTTTGTTTAATTATCTATATAATTAATATTATTTAATTATATTCCAATTGGGGAAGGAAACAAACCTTCTAATTAAAGTATTAGAAATTAATTTTAAGACTGTTACAAAAACACAAAACTTAATTATTATTATTAACTTCAGGGTAGACTTATCATAATCAAAGATTTCTCATAGTAAAAACCTGATGATTTAATAATTTCTACTGTGCTGTTTGAATTTTTTTCTAATTGAGCTGATGTAAATAACAGTAAAAGAATTAGGATATTCCTTAAATGACAAATATAAAGATTGAACGTATTGACATTTATTGATAAAAATTTTTCATCCTAAAAACCTTTTTTCAATTCATTTTATTTAAATTTAGAACAAATAAAGAATTATTAAATATTTTATTAAAAATGCGCGAAAATGCTATTTTAGCTGTTACATTTTTATATAATTAAGAATTTTGTTATTAAGTTATAAATTATTTATTAGGATGACGAATGCAATTCCCAAGCTTTTCAAATAAATAAAGAAAGTCTAAGATTTATTTGAATATTTTGAACCATTGTTTTTCCATATAATAGATTTTATTTATAATTATTTATGCTTCATAAGCTAAAAATTATTATTTCAGTAAGACATTTATCTTATTTAAAATTATTTTTAAGCTCTTAAACATTGATTTTTTCAAATTTAATCTTTATAACTTTTAGGGATTTATTGTTATCACTGTAACTAATATTTTGTATAACATCTAATCAGAAATTTGTGTATTTATTATTAACTAATTTAAAGGTAAATAAATCAAATTTCATCAATAATATTACAAATCAATAAATCCTTGACTTACTTTATTTATCTTTATTTATTTTGATATTTCCTTTCTACCATAAAAATATAGCGTGAAATATTTTTTTTATTATTAATATGTTTAATGCAAAAAAAATTGACTTTTAAACATTTTAAAGCATGCTATTCCAATAATTTGAGCATTTTATTATAATTGTTTCCATGCTTGAATTCTTATCTAAACATGATGTATCTAATTTATAGCAGAGGAATATAGACATTACTTTTAGTATGAAAAATATATTACAAAATTATTCTTTTTAATAGAAAATGATATTATAAATATTAAATACAGCTAAAAAACAAAATATTTTATATAAAAATAAAAAAAATTATAATAATTAATTTTGACAGTTACATTTTAATACAATTAAATAATTTGTTATAAATTATTAAATTAGTTGTTAGGAAAGTGAAAGAATTTTACAAGTTCTTCAAAGCAAAAGAGGGTAAAATAATTTGAATTTACTTTCATCATCTAGTTCATTCAAAATTACTCTAAAATTAAAGTCATTAAGTCAATTAATATATTGTATTTGACATGAAACTTCATACTATTAATTTTTTATAAAATATGTTTTTTTACTAAAGGCAAAAAAACTACAAATGATAAGCATTATCTTCCTTTATAGATAACTTTTTTAGTCTAATTTTCAGATATTTATCCTTTAATTTTTTCAAGATTTAATCTTTGTAATTTTTAAGGTTTGAAAGTAACTAATATTTTTTATGACACAAATTCAGAAATTTATTTATTTACTATTGTTTGGTTGATTTGTAAATTAATCAAATTCGTTCAATAATATTACAGATTAATAAATGCTTGACTTGTAATGTTTTACTTTCATTCTTTCTTTATTTTGATATTTCATTTTTATCATTTTAAAAAAATGCGCAGACATATTTTTACTATCCTTAAAATGCTTAAAGCAACCTGGCAATCAAAATAAACATTTTAAAGTGAGCTATTTATTTATCAAAATGTTTAAATGAATTATTTAAATCAAAATATGGTATCGCCTAAATTATTTATAGTAATATCAATAATTTTATTAGTTTAAAATTCTTTCAATCATTAATGATATTTGATGATAATTGTAGAATAGTATGCATTTTTTAAATAAATTATTATTAATCAAGATTACAAAGATTGAATTCATTCTTAATGGGATTTCTTGAAAAGCTAGACTGGCAAAGATTACAAATATTATTTACTGACAAATATATAAGTAATAAAAGATAAGGTTGAAAGTTAAGTGATATTTTCAACTCCATTAAAAAGTAATAAATACAAAAATACCCTCAAAAATGGATTACCTAGCAATTCAATACAATATTCAAACAACAATTCTTGAAAGTAATAAATATTTATATGAGGTTATAATAGACAAATTTAAATCGTTCTTTTTTGAAAGCAGCAAAAGATAGAAGATGCAGCTTATATTTTTTGATATCAAAAATTAATAAATAATTATCAGTTTTTCTTGTTAAAAATACAAATTATAGAGAAATTTGATTTGTGGAAAAAAAATTAATTAAAACTAATCATTTAATCTTAGACTTAATAATCAAATAATTTATCAGAACCACAAATAACATTTAATTTCGCCTTTTTAGATACTTTGAAAGCATGAGTAGATAGAAAAATATGCTATTATTTTTTAAAAAATTAAACTAAATCTTAAGGAAAATGCATACTTATGTTAAGAATTGAAGTATTACTCTTAAAAATCAGCGCATACATTTTATATGAAACATATTTGTTCTAAAATATGTTATTAGATCTTGTGAAATTAAAATTCCCTTTATATAATTTATTAGAAGCTAAAAATTAATTAATTTTTCAGACACATATATTGATTACCAAACTTTCTTTTTGATTTCTGAATAGAAGGAAATCACAATATTTAAGTATATCATAAGTTTCATATATTTACACCCCCAATTTTTTAAATTTGGCATTTAAAAATATTCATAGTAAAGATACTATTTTCTTATAAAAGATTTCCTATCTAAAAATATTTGACATAGAGGTAATACGGTTATTATATAAAAAATAGACTAGAAGATTATCAAAATTTAATTAATTTTGTATTTTTAGCTACTTCGAATGATAAGTAATTATTTTATTATTGACCAATCATTAACAAATTTCACTTATTTGATATAGATCAAATTTAATAGTCTAATAAATTAATTACTCAAAAAAAATTAAATCTAAGAAATCCAACACTAATTTTTGTTTCTAAAAATTTATTATCTTTACATATTTATTATTTACTTTGACATCACTAAATTTGTTAACCAATCTTATTAATTTGTAACAATTTATTTTTATACAATTAGATAACATTATTTATTCATTCATTTATTATTCATTAACTGTATATTTTTTTATTGAAATTTCTTGATTGCAATTGTAATAATTATTATTTAAATAGGTCTACTATTTATTTCTAATTGAAGAATAAATTACCATTTTTTATAACTTAAAATAATTATTGTCCTTAAGAATTATTAAATAATTAACTCTATATTAGCTTTAATTTATTTTAAAATCTAATAAAACCTACAAGTTTCTCTTTAAATTATTTTCTAAAATAATTTAATAAGTCTTAAAATTTATTTTTATTTGTTAAAAATTTAAAACTAAATTATAATTTATATTATTTTAAAATTAATTTTAAAAGATTTAATAAAATTATTTTTATTAAATTTAATTTTTCTTGTTTTATTTTCAATGCTTTTAATAATTGATTGTTGAAATTAATTAATTTAAATGATTTATTTATGAAATTAATTTTTATAAATTAAATATTTTTATTTATTTTAAATTAAAAAAAATAATTCTAATTATTTTATGTTTGAATATATTAAATAAAAGTTTGTTTTAGTAGCATTTTAAATATTTATTTTCTCAACGCAATTGCTATTTCATATAGAAGATAAAAATAATAATTAAAATTTTGAAATGTTTTATTGACAAAAATCTTTTATTTAGTAAATTTCACAATACTGCCATCTCATCCTCTTTTTAAAATAAATTTATCTAAATAAAATCATAGTTATTTAAGATTTATATTATTAATAAATTTTAATAAAAATTCTGGTCAAAAGTAGATGGTAAAGAACAAATTAAATTCATTTTAAAAAATCTATTTTGGTTTTTTTAAGTATTTTGTTTATAATAAAAATATTTCAATATCTCATTTAAAAAATTAAAATATTAATTATAAAATTTGAAGCTCAGAAAAATATAAATCAAATATATTTATTATATTAGAGCTTTTATTATTTACTTAAATTTTTCTAATAAAATATATTTTTCCACAATTTTAAAAAAATAAATTTTTAATATTCTTTTTATAAATCAAATCTATCATTTCACTAAATTTACATTAATAAAAACATTTGGTTTAATTTTTGTTTTTACAAATATAAAATAAAGATAAATAAATCAATTTATTTTATAATTAAACATTTTTTTTAATTTATCCATTCTATTTATCTATTATT
>JH720065.1:0-32854 GCA_000231845.2 Tetrahymena malaccensis 436 | reverse complement strand
TACAAAATAAATACTTACATCTTCTAGCTTATTAAAAGATTTATTCTATTATATCATTTATTTTGTTTTTGTTTAGGTAGAAAAAATTTTATCGAAATTTAATTAATTATTTATCTTTTAATAAAAATAAATTTGGATAGGATATAATAAATTCTTCAGGTGAGATATAGAGAAATATGAACTCTCTCTCTCTTTAAAAAAATTGTAGTTTATTTGTAGTTAATCCATCTTTTGATAAATCAATTACTGATTTTAAATTAATCAAAAATAGAAAGTATATTTGATATGTTTATATATATTTAAGAAACTTATTTATTATTTAGATTTTATAAAATTTTGGAAAATATTCAATAAATTTTTTGTAAATTCAAATTCTTTCAGCACACATTCGTTATAGCGCTGAACAATTTTAAAATAGCCAATTTTGCTGATTTTGCCAAAAAAAGGAATGTAATTTTGAGTCCTGTTTATTATTAGATCTAATTACATGGATACTTAAGCAAAATAGAATATCGGTGATTTCAAAAATTGTATGTAAATAGTGATTAGTCTTAAATTCAGAGTTTAACATGTGTTGCCAAAAACTTGCCCTAAAAATAAAAATTAATAATAGTAACATATTTAAAAAAAATATACATATAATAAAGCATATAGCGAAGAACATCAACCACAAACAAATAAACTATTTTTTATTGCAAAATTTATCATTTCAATTTTCAAAATTTATTAAATAAAAAGTAATTTTTTAAATTATTAATCTTAATAAAGGAAAATAAATATTTATAAAACAACCAAATTCGATAAAATTATATGAAAATATTTAATGAAAGTAATAGTAAAAAAACAAAATAGACTAAGGAGGAGGATAGCTTTACTAATTTGAATATAAATATTTTATAAATAATTATTTGAGATTTGAATTAAATGAATAAAAAGAATAAAATTATTTTTGTTATTTTGTTTTATTTTATTTAAATATTTTAAGTTATTTTCTATGAATGTAAGCTATTTTTATTTTTAAAAAAGATTTTATGATTCAAATATTTTAGTTTTTTCAATCTAAAAATTGTAGTTTTAATTGTTACAAGTAATTTTTAATTAAAAAAATAATAATTAAATCTTCAAATTACACTTAACAAATACATTAGAAATTACAATTTCATAATTTTATATTTTCTAAAATATATTATATTTATAATAAATTTAATAGTCTTACAATAATTCCATTTGAATTACCACCTCCTGCTATGTAATTAAAGATGAAGATGCTGAATAAAGAAATTAGTGTAGAGAAAAAGAGAAAGTCCACACCAAACATGATAAAAAATGAAGAAATTTTTCTGTTAGAGTAACTTTCTGATTGCCCACTTACAATAGACAAAATAATATAGTAATAAAGTACAAGCAAACCAAGCATAATTAAAGATGCAATAGCTTTACCTATTTTTCTTTATTTATATAAAAGCTAAATAATTGCAGCACTAACTATAATAACTACAGAATTTATACCAGAAATAATTAAAATCTACTCTTGATTATATTGTTAATCAAATATTATTGATATTGACATTGAGTGGATTACTCTTAAGTAGAATAGAGAGAATCTGAATGCTCTAGATTGTTAATTGCTGTAAACAAAGAAAATACTGCTAAATGAGTGGAAAATCAAGATTTTTTTGAAAATTGACGATTCTTATAATTTTTTTGTATTTTTAGATTCTTTTAACTTATTCACAATTTTTTTATTTTCTTCAATTTTTTACTAGGTTTATATTTCAATAGAACTAGGTTTTGCATCCTAGGATTCTTTATCAACTTTAACTTATTGGTTTATTTATTCAGTTTCTTTTTCTTATTTTTAATTTACATAAAGACTTAAGATACTTTAGTTTTCATTTTCATTTTCCAAGTCTTATTTTTATATATTATTCATTAATTATTTATTGTTTTAGCTCTATTAATTTGATAGTTAAACATTTTATAAAGCTCCAGTTTATGTAATACTTGATTTTAGCCATCTCTACGATTAACTATTTTAATCATTTTTCAGGTTTTATTCTTATTATGGATTTAATGTAAATTAATTTTTATTCTACATCAAGCTCCTCTTTCTTCTTTTCACAGGGGATAATTATTTTTCCTAGGATCCAATTTATTCAATTTAACTTATATGTGCTAAAGATAAAGGAGCTATTGTGGAACAGGATAGGACATCTTACTTAGAATCGAGTTATTTACTATACCAGCATAGTCCTACCTAAAGTAATGTTACTGAACTAAGAATCCAGAAAATTGCATATTCATAAAATGTTGTAAAGTTTGAAATATTTTAAATACCCTGAGATCCGAAAGCTGTTTCTAAATTTTTATTTTTTAAAATAAATTGAAAGTCTTCTATGATTGTTGTTGGACGCTGATCTTTACAAATGCAGCTATATCTACCAGGTGTGGTATAATTAACCAATTTACACTAAGAATTTAGCCATTTTTAACTAGATTATTACTGCAAGCAAGTTAAATTATTTTTTGATGGTTTTATATTCTAGAACTAAAGTAAAAAAGTATTATCAAAGGTTGTGTTTGAACCATTATTTATGCTCTAAATGAATGGTTTTACGACTGGATTTAAAGATATTTAAATGCCTGGAGTTTAGTTTTATAGTTAATTAGTGTACTGCGTAAATCCATCAGTTTAAATGTAAGGGTTTGATGTATAATTAGTTAATACCACATTGTATATATTTTGATCATTTTATTCAGGTTAGTTTTAAAATAAGTATTTTTAAAGATTTTTAGCAGTTATTTACTCAGTATTGATTGAAATTAAATTACCTTATAAGCTAAGCTAGCCTTAGTTAGGAAGAGTGATGTTATTTAGCAGATTTCCAATTTAATCTGTCATATTTATTTACTATTCCAAAATATTTTATGGTACAGAGGCTGCAAGTGCTCTAAAAGAATCTGTTGAAAATTGATTGTAATTGATTTAATTAATTTCATTCAAAATTCTTTTATTGTTACTATTACTTAATTATTCGAGAATCTAAGATATACTTTAGGTAGTTGAGTTCACAATTTTAAATGAATCTACCAAATTTTAAAGAACAATATCATTATTATTTAGAAGTTTATTGCTGTTTTTATTATTATTCATAATTTACTTTTGTTAGTTTTGTAAAATAAGACTAACTTAATCAAGTATATTTTAGCTCTGAAGCGATTATGTAGGAGCTAGAGAAGATTGAAGAGTTGCAATTATTTTGTTTGAAAATGTTGATAAAAATGAAGAGCTAGGTAGTAAATTTGTCTAGTTTATTAATGCTTAAATCAAGAGTATTTTCTTTTAATTAACAGAATCAAGATTATATAAAGTTATATTTTATGAGATTTCTTCGCTGATTACACATAATTTTTTAACAATATCACTAACTCCAAGGTTGCTATTTTATAGAGAAAGAGCTTAATCTAGCAAGCTTAGCAAAGTTTATTCATTCGATTAAAATGGAGTTACTTCTACTTATAGAGTAGTGTTATAAATAGCTAAGTACGAATCCATAGCTTATGCCATTATTACTAATTTTCCTGATGGGAGGCTAGTAGTAAATGATTATATTAATGATTAATCTTGTAGTTGTCTTCTTAGAATCTTTTTTGGAACTAATATTTCTTACTTTATATCAGTGTCATGATTATAGTAAAAGAATTGATAAGTCAAAGGAGTATTAATGGTTGTACATTTAGTCATCTAAATAGAAAACTATGTTGTTAATGCTTAACCAGTTGAAGGAGTAATTGATAGTTTGCAGTTTTGAGGAGGAATATTTACTTTAAAATTAGTCACACTCAAGCTTGGCATAATATTTTCAGGATTGTATACAGTAAATCTTATTTACACAAGTGGGTTTGCTATATTAAAATCAGAAAAGTAGTCCCATATTCTAAATTTAACTTTTTAGTAATCAAATTTGATAACACCAACCACAAAATTATTGTAAAGAATAGCTCCTGCGTATGTTAAAATATCTGAATTGATTTTAGAATCATAAACAAGAGTTGCAGAGATATCATCGTTAATATTCACTGATTAAATCTGTGCTGGATCATCGAATTTAACATAGAGAGGAGGGAGATCTATCTCAGCAAAGATTATTAAGATATCTTATTAAGCAGATCTTGTGTCTTTAGATCCTGCAAAGTTAAATTAGAGTATCTGATATGGATTAAAAGTACCTCCATCAATAGTAAAACTTAAAACATTTTAAGGAACAACATATAATGAGTTTTTATAAGTATAACATTGATTGTCTCCATTTCTTGATCCTATGACTTTACATGACCATTTGAGCTGTATTCCTTGAGGAGCATTAGGATCAAGAACTTCGAAATCTCTAGCTACTCCTATCAGATTAAGATTTCTCTTATAGTCAACAAGCTACTCCACACCATTTTGAATGAATAGTTAAAGATTAGATAAGGAATAAGGAATAGATAGATTATATGTCGTACTAAGACCTTAATTCTTAGTAATATATATCTGTAACTAAAATATTTTTTTAAAATGAATATAATTAAGTGATTATTTTAAGTAAAGATTTACCTAAATATCTAAATTAGTATTAGCAGCAGAAACAGAGTAAGGTGGAATATCCAATTCTAAAATTTGGCTTTTATATTAAGTAAAATGCTGGTTAAGAGAAGGTAACAGTTATGATGTAATTTAGATATCATAAATATCTTATACAGAACTTGATCCTGATTTTCCACACTCTTATGTAAAGAACATAAACTTCACTTGCAAATCAGCATACCTTAGTAAATAAATAAATTTATTTTTTAATTAATTTTTATTTTAAGATTTATTTATTTTTTAATTTAAGAAAATGATTTTTTAAATATATTAAAATTTTTTTTTTCTTCTTGAATTTTAATTTTGTTGCTCTGTCCTTAAATAATGATTAATTCATTTAAAATAATTACCTATACAAAGGTGGATATAAGCTTTGAATTGCACTTACGAAAATTTATTTTGTACTTTGAACATAACTAGATGCTGATGATTAGCCACTAAAATTAGTCTTGAATGTGTATGATAATTTTATGGCTATATTTATGTCTGGTGGAAAGGTTTATTTAGGTATTACTAAGGTTTACTATTACTGAGTATTTGCAGTTTGGATTATTGTATTTAAATTGTCAATAGTTGATTAATCATAATTTTGTATCTGATCCAACACCCATTGAAAATTTAGAAAACCTCTTCCAGCATCTTTATTTATTGTTTGAATTTAGAAAGTTACGTCGTTGCAGTAGTTTACAACTTAGTTATATTTAAGAAGAACTTCACCAATGGCAGGCTCTTAAGAAACAGAGAGCAGATAAATATTCATTATAGGCTATTGTGAATCTTTAAATTAAAGTACTTTTGCTGTATTAATGATATTAATTGTATCAGTAACCATAATTTTAGCATCTTAACCTTTAATTTAAAAAATAATTAATATTTGAATTCATTAAAAATATATATTTACTCAAACTAACTATAACTTAAGAAGCACTAATTGAGCAGGAACTAGCCCCTAAAAGAGATAATGTAGAAGAATCAAAGATCTAATTACATAATACAACAGTTGAAATTAAATTAATTCCAAATTCTAAAGTTAAGGTAGGAGTCTGACTTGAAAAAATAGCATTAACAACAGCAATATCATTATTGCTACGAAAGTAAAAATCAAAATTTCTTTAATCTTTTAAAGATGAGCATTTACCATCAGGATTCAATTACATTCCATCAAAGCAGTCTACGCATACTGTACTCTGTGATGATGAACAAGTTCTACAGGTACTTGGACAGTTGAAACAGCTTTTGTAATTAGTAGTATCACATATCTAGCACTTATTGTTTACTAATTGGAAATTATTTGGACAAACTTAAAGACATTCAAATGGAGTTTAGTTAAGGGTATTTAAAACAGGATAATAGCCGTTTTAACATGACTAACAATTTTTAGACTAGCCATCACTGCAAGTCAAGCAAGAAGAATAGCAAGGGAGACACTAGTTATTACTAAAATAACCTGAGCATTAACAAGTATTGGACTAAGTCTTTATATATTAAGGAGCACATACATCGCATGAATTAGCTTGTGAGCATGAAGAGCAATTTAAAATGCAGTTTTAGCAGGAACCTTATGAGTCTAAATACTAAGCAGGTAATGTACACTTTGGAACACACTCATTTATATTATTGATTTTCATATAAACAAAGTAATTTTTGCAAGTATCACAGCTGTTTGCATCAGAACAATTATCACAATTCTACATACAAGAAACGCAAGATTATTATGAAGAATTAGGGTCTGTTTTTAAAAATAAACCCATACCGCATTTTAATATGCATTTATTTTAAATTAAATCATAGCCTTGTAAACATGCTGTACATTTACCATTAGGACATGCGCTAGAGCAGCCGATCGGGCACTATTAAATTTAATAATAAAAAATGTTTCTTTAATTTTTTAAATAGAAAATTAAAAAAAATATTTTATTCAATTTCTAAAAATTCAAAAAATTTTGTTTTTAAAATCGTAAATAATTTTTTTCATTTGAAATAATTTTATCTTTAATTTTATATTAAAAACTAAGCGTTTGATGTATTTGTTGACTATTTGAAATTAGATTGTTTTTTATGCTGATTGAGAGCCTTATTTAGATGATATAAATAGACATAAAATAAATTAAAATGGACAAAAGGAAAATTTACTTAATAGTAAAAAAGAATCTCATAATCAGTAAAGCTAATTGTTTGCAAAAGCTAGTTTGCATAAAATTCAAACTTAAAAGCAGCTGAAACAGCAGTTGACACTACTTATTAAACAGGAGCATTTACAAAAAATTTACTTAAGTTAAAATGGCAACCATCATCGCTAATTTAGGGAAATTCTGCTCTTAAATATGTTTTTTTTAAATATATTATATTATCCCAGTACGCAGTAACAGTTAAAGTATCATAGGGTTCCATGAAAATCAAAGTAAAACTGAAATATATTGATTCTAAATATTAGCCTAATATACTTTAGTCGATTTCTATTACAAGTCCATCATTATAAGTTGATAATACATTGGGACATTATGGATATCTACTTTGATTAAACCCAGAAATTTGATTTTTAGAATTTAAATTATAATATTTCCAATAACTCAAAACGAAATTTGCATCGAAATTTGTTTTTGAAGCGATCATGCATCTGTATCCTACATTTTATTTTAAAAAATAATATTTTTATTAATTTTTAACAAAAAGATGTAATTAAATACCTTATGCTTGAGAAGGTTTAGCTTATTAAAGGGTATATTAGCAATTAAACTACTAAGAGGTTTAGTAAACAAAAGAAACTATTTACAATAATTATTGTTAGTAATTAATTAGTAGTATAAAATTTACAAAAAAGAATTAATATCTGTAGCAACATTTTGATAGTTTTTTCGTATGGTTTTCCTTATTTATCTATTTAATTAATACTAATTAATTATATCGCAAATGGGGAAAGGAGAAAACCTTCTTATAAAAATATTACAAATTAATATTTAGAATGTTACATAATTCCAAAACTTAATTTATTATTAACTTCAAGAAAAGATACATCAGAATCACAGATTTCTAAAAGCAACATATTGAAAACATTATAATAAATCTTCTTTAGATTTTTGAGTTATTTTTAATCAGGATGAATCTAAAATAATAATAAAGGATTCATGACATATAATAAAAAAATTTACTTTTATTGAAAAAAAAAATTCATTTTAGTAAAATTTAGAATTGATAATTTCAAATTTAAAATAAAATATTACAAATTTTATTTCATAAAGCGCAAAATATGGCTTGACTATTGCATTTTTATATAAAAAAATGTGTTTTTAATTAATTTTAAGGATAATTAATGGATCAAATTCACATGCTTATTATTTGATCAAATTCACATGCTTATTATTTTATACTCTAATTTATTTAATATTATAGATTTCTTTATAATAATAATCTATTTAAAACTAAAAATTATAATTAGATAGATCATTTTAATAAATTTCTTTTTTAAAATAATTTTCAAATAATTCTCATGTATTTTATTTCTAGATTAAATATTACTACTTCAAATCATAGATTGGTATACTGTAACAAAAATTTTGTATGACAGAAAATCAGAAATTCTTATATTTATTATCGATTAATTAATTGATTGGTAAAAAATTAAATTGTTAAAAGGCATTACAAATCTATAAACACTTGATTTACTTTATTTTCTTTTGAAAATACCAAACAAATATATTTGTAAAAATGTTACGCTATTAATATTTATCAAAATTTTCAATAAAATATTTTAGAAATCCATTCAATTAATTGAGACAAATGTAGTGCTTAAATCCTAAAATACTATTGCCTTCATAAAATGAATAAAGATTTATTTGTTTGTTTAGATTAAAAGTAATTCTTGATTGTAAATTCAAAACTAATGGCAAAATAAATACGAATATTATTAATACAAAATTAATTAAAAGTAAGGTTGAAATTTAAGGGATTTATTTGGATTTATTTAAAAATGTTTCAGAAAATATTCCCCGCAAATGGGTTAGTTAGACCATTTATTCTTAAAAATTATTTTAGATTATTTACACAAATACTGTAAATAAGTTAATAATAGAAAAATATAGTTTGAAATCATACATTCTTTTCTGAAAACAGCAAAAGTACAACTAACAAATAATATTTTTTAAGAAAAACATCAAAATATTAATAATTAATTACCAGATTTTCTTTATAAAAATACGAATTATGTTTTTATTATTTTTGTGGAGAAAAACTCATCAAAATCAATATTTATTCTTAGACTTAAAAATATCAAATCATTTATTAGGACCACAAGAATATTAATTTCGCCTTTTTAGATATTTCGAAAATAATAATAATAATACAACATGCATATAATTATTTTTTTAGAAATATTGAGTTTAAAAATTAAAAGATTCCATAATTATTTTAAAATAGTATTAAAATAAAGAGCGTAATTTTAATATATGAGAAATTAGTTTAAAATATAATAGGATCTATAGAGGAAATTGTTAATTCATTCTAGATAATTTATTGGAAATAAGAAATTAATTAAATTTCGCTCAAAGGAAGTTACAATATTTAAATATACCAGAAGTTAAAAGATTTATAGCCCTATTTTATAAATGTAACATTATAAAATATTCAAATTATAGAAGCCATTATATATGATGGATTTCATACCTAAAAAGATTTAAAGTAGAAGCTATACGGTAGTATTAAAAAAATAAACTCGAAGATTTTCAAAATCAAATTAATTTTGTATTTTTATTACTTCAAAAAAAAAAAGTAATAACCTTTTTATTATTAATCATTCATTAAAAGAACATTCACTAATATGATACAGATTCATTTTAACCACTTGATACTATTTAAAATATCTTTCTATTGATATACACATTAATGAATTAGTTATATAAAACTGCATTATAAACTATCAAGTCTCAATCAATCATTCATTTTCAAAATCTAGCTTTATTTTGTTTTGATTTTTTTAATACTTTTCTTTAGTTTTCATAATTTTTTGGGTTACTCTTAATTTATTAATACTTAAATTATTGATATTTAGATAACATCATAATTTTATACATTTTCTATTTATAATCTAATTGCTCCTTTTGCTTCATTAATGTTTTTCTTCTTTTGCATAATATAAAATTAGATCGCTAAATTAAATCTTTTAGGCTGAAGATTCATTTCTTTTATTTGATAATATTTTTTATCATTTTAAATAAATTATAAATTTCTATCGCAAATACTAAGTCCATCTTTTATTCTTTTATTCGATCGCTTTTTTATTTTTTGTTATTTTAAATTCTTATCTAAAAAATATAAAAATTCTATGAATATTTAAAATTAATATATTAAAAACTTAATCAAAAATTAAATCTATTATAAATTTAATCAATGTTTATATTTAAAGAATATATTCAAGTTTCCTCTCTTAAGCATTTAAAAAAATAATTAAAAAGTTTCATAAATAGTTATTATCAATAAATAATAAATAAATTAATTTTATTTTAAATAATAAAAATTAAAAATATCTCAAAATTATTAAATAAAATTAATTATTCTATATTTATTCGAATACTTTTGTAATTATTTTTTATTTATTTAAATATTTTAATAAAATCATAAAATATTTATAATAAAACCAAAATAAAATTTAAAATAATTTAAAAAATGAAATATTTTGTTAAAATTGTATTAAACATTTTAAAATATAATGTAGATTATTATTAATTTGCAAACATATAAATTGCTTATTATTGAAATTGAGTAAGTTTTAAAAAATTTGCAAGTAGCTATATATGGGTATATCTAAAAAAATTTAATATAGAAGCAATATGGTAATATTAAAAAAATAAACTAGAAAATTTTCAAAATCAAATTAATTTTGTATTTATACTAATTAAAAAAAACAATTGACCATTTAATTATTTATCCTTTTTTAAATAAATATTAATTTATTTAATTTAGATTAATTTTAGTAACTCAAATATCAACCATTTTATACAAAAATATTATAATGATGTTTTTTACATCTAAAAATTAAAATTTTTTATTTGCCAAAATAAATTTTTTTCTTTATTACTTTACTTTAAGTTTTTGTAAACTAATTATTAACCAATCTCATTTAAATATATTGAATAAATATGATAATATTTTTTGATTAAGATCATTACCATGAATATTATTAATACCAATATTTCTTTATTAATTAAATTTATATGGTGTTGTTAAAAGCTTTTTTTAAAAAATGAAGTTATCTGAGCTGATTTTATCTTAATACATTTCTTTTAAACTAATGTTTATTTGGTGATATTTAATCTCCCTTTCTCAAAATTATAAGATTTAACTTATATTTTAAATTAAATTAATCCAAATATTTAAATACCTAATTAAGAAATAATTAATTTATTTTTATTAATTTTGGTTTTATCAACAAATTTAAAACTTATTTAATTATTTAAAAATTGTGTTTTTCATATTTTAAAATAAATAATTATGATTGAATAAAATTATTAATATTTTTAAAGTTTAGAAAAAGTAAGTTTTAATATTAAGAAATTATTGTTTAGATTTAATTTATTTTAAATTTAAAGTTTCTAAAATCTTAGTTGGATGAACACTCTAATCTACTGATAGACTTACCGTATAACATATCAAATATATTTCACTATTATTTTTATATTTAAAATAAAGTGATTTATATAATTTGATTATTTTCTATTAAAAGTAATAATAAAGTTGGAAATAATAATGCTTTAGATTTCTTCTCTGGTTTAACTAAATGCATAAACCTCTAAGTTTTGACACTCTGTCTTAGGTAAATAGGGCTTGTTCGCATTTAAATTTTTATTTAAAGGACTTTTTGTTAAAAAAATTTTGCAATAATTTAATAATGAAATAATTTATTTCATGTATTCTCTCATCTAATTTTAACAAATAAATTGGATTTTTAATAATTACAAAAAAGTACAAATGACTTTCAAGATAAACTTGCTTCTGATTTAGGTTTTAGTATAGCAAAATGTACGAATTTGACAACTTTAAATCTAAATTTAAGGTAAATTTTGTTTTTTATATTAAAAATTCAGCATGAAAACCTTAGTAAAAATATTTAAAGTTTTTAAACTATAATATGATCCCCATTTAAGATTTAAATTAATTTTATTACTTTTTAGTTTTAATAATAAATTTTTATTTTATGAGAATTTATTTGTACTTTTTTTATAATATCAAAGTTAAAATAATATCGGTAGCATGGGTGCTTTGGAATTATGCACAGGTTTAGCAAAATGTCCTCAAATTTAAAGTTTATCTCTAAGTTTATCGTAAATTTAAATAAATAATATTATTTACCCAAAGCATCCAATCTTTTAAAATTGTTATTTTATTTGGTCTTAATCTGATTTTATTTATTTTTTATTTTTTAAAATGAAATAAACAAAAATAATATGTTCTCATCAAATGTTCAAATGACAATTATTTGCTTAAAGTTTGAAGAAAGTTTATTATTTTTATTAAAAGTTGGAATTAAATTGGAGAGGATAATGCTTCAGAGGTCGGATCTTGTCTTTCAAATTTCACTCAACTTGCTACATTGGAACTTAATTTAGGGTATTAATAAAATATTTTACTTTTATTTACAATTTAATATTTTGAACAAAATATAAAAATATTCAAAATTCCATCTTTTAATTTATTAAGTCTTATTTGATTATTTATTTTTTCTATTTGTTTATTAAAAGTCGTAATCAACTTAGTGCAAAGGATGCTTTAGAATTAGGATCAGGATTAGCAAGATGCAGTAAACTCTAAGCCTTGACTATGTATTTATTGTAATTTAAGCTGAATATTTATTGTTTTATTGACATAGACTTTGATAAAATATTTTTGAACACATATTATAAATTATCTATCATTTATTCTTTAAACCAATTTAATCAGTTTTTATTTATAAATAAAAATTGGAATAATTCATCTTTCTTGTTATTTAAGACTAAATTTTAAATAATTAATAATAAAATAAAAAGCTATAACAAGATAGGCGATGATGGGGCTTTGAATTTATGTACTTAATTAGCAAAATGCAATAGTCTTTCTTATTTGAAACTTGATTTAGAGTAATTTTAATTTAATTATTCATGTAAAAATGAAAATTCTTCCAATAAAATTTAAGAGATAAATTTTAGTCATTAGCATTTTTTTACATTTTCTTGCTAAATATAAGATAATTATAAAATTATACCTTCAAATTTAATAATTAATAATTTAAAATAAATTATTTATTTAATTAGAAAAAATAAGATTTAGATGTTTGAAAATTTGAATGAGTAAGCTTAAAAAATGAAAAAACTTGTACAATTTAAAATTAAATGTTGAAAAGCAAATTCAAAACTATTATCAAAAAAATTAAGAATAATTTAATAAATAATAAATACATTCAATGGTATGTTAAAAAATTTACTTCATATAAATAATTTACAAAGTAATCTGCTTGTTAAACAAATTGTTTTAAATTATTATCAATTTTTAAATATATATATATATACAGTACCAACGGCCAATTTTTGCAAATTTATTGTATATTTTTCTATTACTAATTAATTTTAGTTTTTTAAATTTTTAGTAAATTTATTTTTTGGATTCTAAAATAAAACGTATTATATATTAATAAAATTATTTATATATATATTAGAATTCAAAGAGTCTCTAAAAATTAATCACTCTTTAAACAAATTGATTATTATATCTTTAGTCATCATTGTGCCTTCAGAATTTTATTATCTTACTCCCTTCACAATTTTTGATACCTCTTGCTTATATGGGTAAATTGTTAACTTATTCTAATTTTCCTTGATTATAGAATCAAAAATAGCTTAAGAGCTAAGCGTTGGCTCTTATAATGCTTTTTATCGAGCATAGGATTTAATTCCGTTTGGTGTGGAGGCGATTTTAATATCAAATACCTATTGATAATAGACTTTTGAGATACCTTTGAATCATGCTCACCATTAAAAGTAATCAATAGGATTAATAAAATTGTTAAAAAATATTAATTAATTTTATAAATATACCTATTTTTCAAGTAGATTGAGTAGCATTACGTTTTGAACCTTTCTTTTTAAAGGATTCACACTAGTAATAAATACAATTTTATGTCAGGCTTCTGTTGATATATTTAAAATTGCAATTATTGGTTATTAAAGGCCACTAATACTTCAAATATTATTTAAAATCTCTCCTTAACAACAATTTTTAAAATATATCGGATGAATTCCATGCTTATAGTAATTCACCTTTTTAGATATATTCTTTTATAACTTCAAAATTTAACAATTTTTCTTAAATATTCACAGTTTATGAAGTTATTGTTACTTTATTACTATTTATTTTACTTTCCTACATCAATATAATAGTTTAATCTATTTTTAAAGGAGTTATTAGTAAATTAGCTTGATTCTCTTATTCACTTTTATAAATTTGAGGTTATTAATATGAAGTATTGAAAATTAAGTGAATAAGATGTATAAACTTACCTATATCTTCTCTATTTGCATTTAAGCAAAGACATAATGCTGATACTAATGAGGTAAATACTCTTTTATGCTATTTCTAAAAAATGCAAATCAAATGAGGTTTCAATGAAAATTTACATGTAAATTTAGAAGTTCATTAGCTCTTTTGGACTAAATCTTCGTTATAAATCATAGATGGAATATTTTTTAAAATATAGCATATTTATTTATACTCAGATCATTCTTATTTTATCTCCATATTTTTAATTTCTACTTACCTTTAGATTATTTTTTATCTCATATTATTTCTTTATTATTATTAAATTAATTATCTAAAGTAATTAATAAACCTAAGAAATATCATCAAAATTTTAAATAAAATTTGTAAATTAAAAATTCATAACTACAAACGAAAAAAAAATATCAATATTTAGTAATAAATATTTCAATTATATTATTATCATACCTTTAATAAAATAGAGTTTCGTACTTTTTGTACTTTTGCACTTTTTTGTATTTTTAAACATAATAAAATCATAAAAACTGAATAATTTTATTGTATTTATTGAGTTATTTTATTAAAAAGTATAGATTATTAAGAAAATAAACTTTATTTAAAACTTGATAGATAATTCAATAATTGATAGAATAAGAATTTAATTTTGTACTTATAGCATCATAAACCTCTCCTTTTAAACCCAATATTTAAGAAGTATAAAATTAAAACTGGGATTATAAAAATAGATTTACAAAAATTAAGTAAAAGAAACTATTTTTAATCAAATTCTATCAATTAACTCTATATGTTTTAGGTTATTTCTAATCTTTAAATTTTTTGATTATTTTACTTTAACAAGAACATTAAATAATCTTCATTCATTAAATGAAATAAAAAAAAGAAAAAATAATTTAATAATCTGAATTATTTTACAAAAATTCACATCTCTTTCTTTTACCTGAAAATATTAGCAATTACGAAGTAAACAACTAAAAAGGTCAAAACTGAAAAGACTGACATATATGTTCCTATCATAATGAATTTACAAATATACCTTAAATTAAATTTATGACATATTGTTTCTAAACAATTTATTTGACATATACACCTATCTTAAGATAGGTGTATATGTCAAATAAATTGTTTAGAAACAATATGTCAAACATTTAAGTTAAGGTATATATTTAAATTCATTATGATAGGAACATACATGTCAGCCTATTGAGTTTTAACCACTAAAAAAATTTTATTTCATTATAATGTTTGCATTTTTGTTTTTAGTTATAAAAAATCCTTTAAAATTTGAAAATCTAATAAATCTTACTTTGATACTTTATTATAATATGTAATATTAAATTTATAGGAATCTACATAATCAGTAATATATATATATAAAAACAAATATAATTGGTTTATTTATAAAATAAAGGATGAGATAAATTTTATGTTATTTATTTATTTATTTAGTTGATTTTTTTTATTTAGTTCATTTATATTAATTAAATGACTTGCTTACTATAGTTTTAAGAGCATATTTATATTTTATTAATCACTCATTTGAGCAAAGTAGAGCTACTCCTCTCAGTTTCCAATGAGAAGGGCTTTTAGAACCTTCACAAGGTAAACCAATTTTGAAAATGAGATATTTATCAGTTCTCTAAGGATATTTATACACTGGACATAGATAGCTATTTGAGATTTTTTCAAATTCATTACTTTTCTTCTTATGAATAGCACTAACATGAAGTATAGGAAAATCTGAGAATATCTTTTTGGGATCACTTTCATCTAAGCCATTTTTTGTCCATTTGCAACCTTCTAGATATAATCCTTTAATATAGACTCCTCCTTCAGCAGGAGGTTAGTCAATATCCTTTTCTTTTACTGTAGTTTAGTAAACAACATCTTCTAGAGACCAAGCTTCAACATCTTTACCATCATTCTTCTTATGATTTCTTGTTTCTTCTTGTTTCATAGCTGTGAGGAAACCTTAAGGATTGAAAAAACCAGCTAGCCAGAATAAAATTGGCCTCTATCCACTCGTCAACCAGTCATTTAATTGTTTATTTCTATTGAATAGAGAAGTGCTCCAAGAACCTAGGTTTGTAATTAGCCATGAAATTTCAGTACCTGAAGAATCATATAGCCATTAATTAGGTACCTATATTAATTTAGTTTTTTTAATAAATTTAATAAAAATTTTATAAATTTTTACCTTTGCTTCGTATATAGCATTAATTATTTCTTAGATTTCCGGAGTCAAGATAATCTAACCATCAATAGCAAGAATCGTATCTTTGAGAGTTTTTCTTACTAGTTAAATGACTTTTTGCATACGAATCACTTCTTGGAATAAGAAAATATTTAAAGGAATAGCCATGCCTTTCAAAGCACAATCTTTTGAGTTAGGGTCATAAAGTTTAGAAACAAGCTCTTTGACTTCAGTTTCATTATAATCTGGAGGAAGACTGTTAAGCATTTGTTTTGATTTATCTTGAACAATTTCTTCTCTTGTTTTTTCATCTAAAATCAAAGTGTCTTTAGGAAGAGTACTTAAGATAGTGTTTATCATTTCTTTACTTTCTTTAAGGCGAAAAATCATATCTGCATTCACATGGAGACCAAATACCTATTTATTTTAAAAAAGGATTATTTTATTTTAGATTTGCATTAAAAAAATTATTATATGTTAAAATATAAGCAGAATAATTAAATAAAGTATAGATAAATACTTCAGGACTATCAATAGATGGTATTTTAGCTATAAATTCTTGATATTTTGTAATTTCAGCAGATGGGTTTGGAGGAATTTTGTATTTAAACTTTTAACCTTAGCCATCTGAATATACATCTGAGAAGATGCAATCATTACAAAAAATAGCTTCTTTTAGATATGTTTCACCATAAGTGGCAAATAATTCACGATCAAGATCATCAGTGATTCTACCACCATATTGAATTTCGCAAATCATATAGCGAATTACTATCATCTAAATCGGAAGGTTATGGGAATTAGATTAATGGTTTGACATTAAGTTTGTAAGATACTTTTCAACATACTAAAGGGATGCTTCAAGATCTGAATTATTATATTCATAAGGAACACACCACCCAATAGGGCCAAATTTCTTTCTTTCTACAACAACTGAGTGAAGGAAGCACATGGAAAAGATAAGAGAGCGCCAATTAGTGTGATCAATTTTATCTATGAATTCTTGTGTAATTGTTGAAGTAAATAATTTATTAAGACTAGCTTTAAGACCTTTAGGAGGTTCATTAGTGATTTTTAGAGCTTTTTAAAGCAGTCCAAGAGGGAATTTCGGATTTTATTCGCATGTAATCCAAAGACGGAAATCTTCATGAATTTAGTGAATAGATGAAACAAGATTTTCAACCTCTCTCATGAACTTTAATCCGAGATGACAATTTTGAAGAATTATCCAACAGCCTTATTCAAAACCTTTTAATATCGCTTAACGAGCAGCTTCTTCTTGTCCCTAGCCCATAGAAATCTTTTCGCATGGGAATTTCTTCTTTTTCTTTGCTAGCTGGTCAATTGAAGAGGTGGGATCTGCACCAGCAGAGAGTAAATAGAGAATGGGATCCAAATGTGAAGATTCTTACCAAATACCTTCAATAGAATAGGTAATAGGGTCTGTAAATTCTTTTCCAAGTACCTGAGAGATAAAGTTTTAAGCTGCAATTAAAGTTCTGTCATTTCTCAAAGTGCGGACTATACAAAGGGTAATAAAAGATCCAATTTCTTTCTCTTAGTTTATACTTTCAGCATAATCAGGAACTGGATAATTTTCAGGATCATTTTTTTCAATCCAATTTCTCCATTAGCTTTCAGACCGAGAAATTAGATCAGGAAGTTCTTTGAAGAAGGGTTGTGTTTGATTAAAGAAAGTGTGCTTGGAGAGAGCTAAGATATTGAGCCATTAATTATCTTCAAGATAACCTATCGATTTTTGTTTTTCTTACTTAATGTCAAGAGCATCACCAGATTTAAGGAAAAGAGAAATATCAGAATTTGAAATTTTACTAGACGTTATTAGGATCTTGAAAGCCATCATTATAATAAATGTAATTTTATCAATTTCGAAGAGACCACGATTTACATATCTATAAACATGAAATGTTAAGAAAGAAATTATATTTTTGACTCTTGCTGAAGGCAGCTAAGCCTTTTCTGAAAGGTCAATTGATTCACTAAAAAGTTTCAAAAATTATTGGAGAGAGGAATTATACATCCAATTTACAAGGGAAATGTCAGTCATCGTGAAGAAGATGGCTGAACCTCTGATAGCAACAGGACGATATTGCTCTCTTTTTACATTAATTTCTATTGCTTTGATTTGAGCATTGATAAGATTAGTTGCGACTTCTTTAGCTTGAGTCTTTGTATTATTAAGGATATCCATGAGTTCTATATCATCAAGGAGATTTCCTTGAGAATTGATAAGACACTCAAGCAGCTTCATATCTAAGTGTTAGAGATCTTTTTAGTTTTAATTGGCATCAGCAAGTAATTGGTTAAGGGAATTTTCAAGAACTCTTTGCTCTTTAGAAATCACTAAGCAAAGAAGTTATTGTTCTAAACCAGACTGAGTGACAGTAAAATCAATAATAACAGCTTTAGCTGAGAGTTCAGGAGAAAATCTAGGGTTAACGAGACGACAAATCATAAATAGCTTAAATTATTTAGAAAGCTCAAAGTCAGTCCCTGCTATGTTAACAAATTAAGTTTTACCCTTAATTGAAATTTATTTATCTAGTAGTGAATCTAAGATTGGATCAACTTCATTTTCAATATTTTCAATAATCAAAGTCAAACCGCTTTCCATGCAGAATTTTAAAAACATATCTTTGAATTTAGGATGTGATTAAGTGGTGATGCAGCGTTCAGGAATAATTTAAGATGAATATTTATTGAGTATCCAATTTTAGCCCTGACCCTAAGGATCTATTAGCAAAGGATATCTTGTGGAGTTTGTCAAAATTATACCATTTTAAATAGATAAATCATCTTTAGGAAGGCCTTGAAGATTCCATTCTCCAATAACAGCATCATCTATTAAGAAAGTAGTTAATTCAAATCCAGATTTTACTGATATACCATGCTTTTTCATATCAGGGATTAATTTTTGTAGGGTAAATTTGTTGCGATATTCAGAATTAAATGGACCACAATAACTGATAAAAGCACTTGAAAGAGAAACATTACCAACTAAATTTTTCTTTTATTCTGAGATTTTTTCAGCACCTTTTTACCAACGATCCTTTTCATCTTAAAGTGAAGCAATTAAGGTGCGTGCTAAATTTATTTTTTTTTTAGTTTTTTTGGCTTTTGCCTCAAGCTGGTTTTTCTCATCAATTTACTTAAAATAAGCCTCTTTTATATTTTTAATTTCTTTTTAAATTTGCTTGTGATCCTCTCTAATTTTATCAAGTTCTTTTAAAGCGATAACTTGTTTGCTTTCTGCTATTTTAACTTAAGTAATCTTTTAGTGAACATTTTTAGATTTATGGTAACATTCAACAATAGAAAAAACCCATTACAAAATAAAGTACATAGCCTTAGAAGATTTCCTAGTATAAGTATCATTTAACCAATCCTATGATTAACTAAAGTAAGGCTCCAAAAGTTCAATTGTTTCTTCGTTAATAAAATCTACTTTGAATTCTTTTAGTTTTCTCATAAAATTCATATCACCTAGAACTTAAATCCCATATTCATAGGACTCTTTTAAGAAGTAAACAACTTTTCCTTCTTTTTTATTAAAAATACGCTCTTCAATTTCAATAGGAACTAAATTAGACTTGAAGAGAACAAGGACAGTGTCTAAGACATACCTAATAATTTCTAAAAGTCTTTTACCACACTTAAGTTCAACAATATCTTTAAGCTCAATTTATTCTAATATTTCTCTAACACGACGAAGAGCAGCATGAGCTGATTCCATTTAATGCTCTGCTTCCTCTTTTTCTTTAGAAATTTATTAAGCTTAAGTTTGACATTACTTGTTAGTTGAAGCTATCTCCTCTTCCTTTAAATTAGATTTTTTTCTTTCCTTTTCTAAATTTGTAAGAAGCTAATTCGTTTTTTCTGTAGCTTCATTTATTTGGATTTCTTCATTTTTAAGTAAATTCTCCATTACACTGATCGCTTCTGTTGTTTCTTTAATTTTGTCTAAACCTACCTTAAATTGCTCTTCTTATTTATCTAGTTCATCATATTTTTAAATATAAAGTCTCTTAAATGAACTAAGGTAAGATAAAAACGATTTAGGAGTGATATAAACCTAGCGTCTCATTTTTTAGTAATATTCCTCACATATTTCGTTAGCCATTGAGTGTACATTTGCCATCTGCTTGATTAACTCATTTTTTGTTTCTTCCTTAGTTTTCAACTTGTCAAATTCCTTTATAAAAGTCTCCGCAACGCTTATTAAAGCCTACTCAGGCCAAGGAAGGAACCAATCAATAGTGCATTCATTGAAAATAGCAGGAAATTTACACGCTGTTTCTCTAAGTTTTTAGCCAACAGGAGAGAAGCATAGTATTATATGAAAGTTATCTTTTATTCTATCAACAAAGTATGACCAAAGCTCTTACTAAGGAAGATCTATGTTGGCTATTTACTTTTCTTTACAATAAGGTAAGCTTAAATCTCTTAACCATACATCTCTTTCATCTTTAGTTAATAAATTTGGAATTTCACCATTTGATAACACCATATTAATATATTCTAAAAATTCTTCTTTTTACACTTGTGAACCTGTCATAACAAAGGTTACTTATTTAACCAAATGTCCTGCGTCATCAAAACATTTCTTAATGTCTTCCTTAAAATCTTTTTCTGAATAAGTATTAGAAATAGTAATTTGCTAGACTATGTGTTTACCAACAAATCCTGCAAGACGACTTAAACTTTATTTCCTGAACCTCCAACACCAATTAGCAAACCGCTGGAACGAGGTTAACGAATAATTCTAGAAATACGAAGCAAATGTTCTATTGCCTCATCAAAAAGCACAAGAGGAATACTATTTGAAGGATTAGTTTAGTTGTAAATATCTAGCAAAGAATTACAACGCTTTCTCAAATCAGGAAGGGAATCCACTGCTTTGTAAATTTTTGGTGTTTCATCTTGAATTAATCCATCTTCATTTATTAAATCAGGATGAAGGAAGTCGCAGAATAAAAATGTCTATTAAGCAGAATACTTTTCGATAATTTGATTTTGTATTTAAGGAAATGATTCCAAAGCAACTTCATAAATATAACCTAAAACGGTTTCTTTGTCTTTACTACTAACAAGTTTATCAGCTAAAACACGTTCAGCTTCGTGGCTCCACAATCCAATAAGGAAGATTTCAGAATTCATTTTCATTTATTTTTGTGAATTATTTATTGTTTCCTTATTACAACTAAGAATGCCTTTAATAATGCGAGCCAGTTCTCTCATGCTAAAAATATAATGGAATTTAGAAGGAGTAGGAAGCATTGTGCTTTTTACTTTATTCAAAAGAGAAATAGTAGCGCTGGTCAAAGATTCAATTACTTAGAAAGTAGAATCAGAGAAATAGTTTTGTTTGAATACATGTTTAATAATAGGACCATAAATAGCATCTATTGAAAGAGGTAAAATCATGTTAAAAATGAAAAATTATCTTTTTAAGCGATTAGGAATATCGTTATGACCTCCTCCTGGATGATTCATAGTGCCAATATACTATAAATTTTATATTTTGCGCTAGTTACCTCTTTGAGCTTTATCTAGTATGTAAAACCCACCTGTTTCTATAAGTTGGCGAACTAGTTCTAGAGTAACTTGATCTCCCCATTTATCTATAAAAGGCATACTCATATCATCAATAAGGATAGTCATTATTTTATTTCCTGGAGGAGCGTACTACTTGCCAACCTTAAAATCACACTCAGACTCTATGGTAGATTAGAACATTAATGGACTCGTGACAGATGAAAAGTTAGTGCGTTTAAAAATCCTTTTGTAGCTATCAAATTTATTGCCATAGAGTAAAACTGAAGAAGTCTTTGCAGTTCCAGGACCGCCTATTAATAGAACAGAATTAGAACAAGTGTGGCTTTTTGGTTGTGAGAGAATGAAATTAAAAAGCATTTCTACACGGAATGAATCAAGTGTGGGTATAAGTAATTGAGAAAATTGTATTGTTTAAGGAGGAACCCATTCTTCTGTAGTACATAACTTCCAATCAAGAAAATCTTATGAGACATAGTAGTCAAAAACAGTTTCGTTTTCCTTAATTTTTTAAGGAATTGGTGCATTCTTAGAAGCAAGCAACTCATGGAAACGAATCCTGTCAGAGACTTCATAAATTCCACCAATAGCCCATGAAATAGAGAAAATTACAAATTTTTCATATTGCTATTCAGAAAGAGTGCTTTAAGATTAAATAAAACGTTACAAACACCCTGTGAGCAAGTTTAAAGTGTTTATTGTTTACATTTTTATAGATAGTTCCATCATAGGCTATTAGCATTCTTTACTTTATAATTCTATAAATTTCATATTAATCAAGTATTTACGTAAGATATTTCCTAATTTCTCTGATTCCTCAGCTCTTCCAAGTGCTTTTCTGTTGCGAATCCAGCCTTCGATTATGGCTTCATAGCTAAGATCAGTTGAAGAAAAATAAACTTAGCCACAACGAGACACAGTTCCAGGTGAAGCATTATTTAAATTTTCTACCTCAAATACTACTTTGCAATTTTCTGTCATAGCTATTCTTTCACCATTAGCTAATGTGAGAATTTTATTGTCATCAAGAACTGTGTTTAAGTTTTCAACCCAAATAGTGTCAACTGGACCATCACAAGTAATCCAAGTGGAGTGTTTTAGAGATTTATTGTTAGATTTAGCCCAAATAGTTGAAAAAACACCTGGAATCCAATCATCAGAAATTTATGATTTCACTCCATACATTTATTCTACTGTTATTGCTTTCGGGTTAATCTATATGATTTTATGAGGACTTCCCTACTTAGTCAAAACATCAGCTAAAATTTTCAAAACAGTGGATTTACCAGAGCCAGTAGGACCAACAAGCATAAACCCATGACGAATCTAGCACGTTTCGTATAATTAAATAATTTTTAATTAGAAAAATACTGAATTGACTAAATGGCTTTCTGCATTTATCTGCTCTGATATCATCTTTTCAATTTCAGGATAAAGCTTTTTTGGAATTCCTTTTTATTTTGGGAAGATATCAGCCAGTAAGCAGGTAAAAAGAGGAATATCTTCAAAAACTAATTTTGGAAGATTTAAATCTCTTAAAGATCTCATCAACAGCATCTCTTCATCAGAATTTATTTCTTAGCGCTTTATGTTACCAGCTGTTCTAAGCACAGAAAGAATGTTACGGAGACCAAAATCATAATGGTGCTACTTTGAGAGTTACTCTTCACATAATTTGTAAAGAATATTGAATTTTTTTGCAAGTTAGTCAATTAAAAGATATCCTACAGATGCAAGCTTTACTTTTATAATGATTTCTCTATCAGGGACCATCATAGAGACACCTCTGAAGAGAACTTTCAAGTTTTCGGGCAATTCCTAACGACCAGCATAGCCTGGATTCATAGTTATGAAATAAGACACAGTTGGAATAAGGGAAATTTCTATTTCTTCTTCTGGGAACATAAATCTGCTCATATGTTGCTTTCGAGCTGTAGTTATTGACTCAACTTGCATAGCTACAACTGATAAAACTTCTAAATCAATACGATTAAACTCATCGAAGCAACCCCAAAGACCACTCTAAACTAAACCCTTGAATATTTTAGCCATGTCACGATATCTGTGCTAATCTGTGCAATTAGTAACAATCACAAAGACCCCTAAAGTCCTTCCAAGATCCTTTACAGTCTCAGTTTTGCCAGTACCTGCTGGACCAGCTGGAGCTCCACCATAATACATCGACATAGCCTAAGCTAGTGTGATATAGCATCTATCTGTAAGAGGAGTTATGCATAAACGTTCCTTAGCCCCTAAGAACTCATAGGAATAAGATGAATCCCAATCAGTAATAGAGATCACACACTCATTAATATCAGATCTCCATTCAATTCTAGTTTACTTTTGCCATTCAAAATCATTTATATCTTTGCATTTTAACTCCATAGAAATGTCTTTTTGATGCACTTAAATGGTAATTAAAGTTTCTACTTTAATTCTTTCTATAGCACTGCTAAGATTTTCAAGACATACATTTGAAAGAATATTCAAGTGTTCTTTAATTTCGTTTCTTTTTATTTCCATAGCATTCCTTTCATTACGAGATAATCTTTCAATTCCTTCTTTAATTTTAGAAGTCCAAAAAATCTAAAGCCCTAGAAGTGCAATTTAAGAAGGTTAGGCAGTAATAAATTCTTTCAATCCAACATGAAAAACCTATTACGATGCTATGCTAACTATATCCTTTAAGCTTAGTTGCATACTCTATTCTAGTCTCTTTAACCAATCTTCAATATTTCCCTCACACTTAACAAAATGCCCAGAAAGAGAAATGTTTTCTTCATCTGAACCTAACACTTACTAAATAGCTGTAATTTACTTTAGAGCAGGATTCTTTTTTTCTTTTGCAGATTCAATAGTTACTTTAGTTATTGCATCAAACAACTTTTCTAAATCTTCTTAAATTGATGAAGGCTCAGAACCTTGTGAAAGAATTTTCAGCAAATGAGGGTTAGAAAGGAAGTAAAATCTAGGAAATTTCTTTCTTTTACCTTCTAGGTAAGCTTCCAACATTTGTTGACAATCTTCAAGCTTTCTATTGAGTTCTGCCAAGAAATCTTTTAAAATGTCATTCTAACAACATAGAATAACTTTTTTAGTTTCAACAGCTTTTTCCATTACTTTCATCCAATTTTTATCAATATTTTAGAATAGTTTTGCTTGCTAAGGCATTTAACGAGCAATATCTCCACCTGTAAAAACTGGTTCAAGTGAAGTCCACAACTTTTGAACTTTGATCCAAATGTCAAGAGTATCACTGACGTCTGAAAAAACTCTAATCAAAGTCTCAACTTCTTGCTTAAATGGAGTAACATGTCTTAGAGTGTTGAAAGTAGATAATTGAAGCTAATCTTCCTCTAATTTTTCAATAATTAATGTAATTTAATTTCCATTAATACATGGAACTTCTCTTTTTGCCCAATTACTAAATTAAAATTAGACTTCATTCCAGTATTAATTTATTTCATCTAAGCCAGCACGGATCTTTAATTCCTTTTCAGCAGATTCAATAACGTCTTCTATATCTTTTTTAAAGCCCAGTATCTTTGCTCCCATCAAATCCTCTAATTTAAACTATTCTGGATTTTCATAATTCAACTTAGCTCTGGTGATTTCTTTGATTTTTTCCCAGTGACGAGCCTATATTGAAGGTTTTTTTAAGCCAGAAATGACAGGTAATTATTCTTTCAGAGAATCAATACAGGCTTTTAGGTCACGATAAGCTTACCATTCTTTTAAATCTTAGGGTAATTTAGCACATTAATCGCTATATCTGATAACATCTTCCTCCATAGCTGATAGTTCCAGCTTGGTAAGTTATTGCCAAGATTTATCTTTAAATTATTAAATATTTTTAATGACCAATTCATATAAGTTGTAGAGTTTGTTTAAATTCTATATTTCCGCATTAGTTTTTTCTAGCTCAGGGTATTTTTGATTTTATAATCCAAACAAGTTTTCACCTCTAACATTCACACTGTACAATTAATATTTAACATCATATTCATCTTAAAATCTTCTCAGCCTTTCCATAGCCTCCTCAGGACTAATACCTTCAACCATAGGACCATTTTTCTCATAATCTGCCCTAAAGACGTAAATTTAGTTAGAAAAGTCCTTAATTGATTGCTTCCTATTTTAAAATTAAATTTCTAAATATTTTTAATTCACAAATATTTTCAATTAATTTTATAAATCAAAATAAAAAATAAATAGTAAAATTACAGCTCCTTAAAGTAAGTCGCTTGTTTTTCCTGATATTCTTTTGCTTTTATTTCAGCTTGCTTGATAAGAGCTTCCCAGTTTCTCAACAATAAAGAGCGAGCATCCATTTCATCTTTATCAGAGATACCGCCCTGTAAATAACTATCTAAAAGGGAATACATTTCTTGGACAGGATTGAACTTCATATCTATTTCTGCTTGTTCTTTGCGAATTTGTTCTAATGTTTCCATGAAATAGCCAAGAGAGTCAATATCTTTCACAGGTTTTGATAATTTAATAAATAATACCTTTGTTTACTCTGTGAGACTGTCTAAAACATAACGAGCACGTTTATGAAGATCTTATGAATATTAAAGTTTCCATTCCTTTACCAAAGATGAAAATTAAAGCTAAATATTTTAAGTCATCAATTCCATTGCACCAATTTAGTAATTTGGAATGAATTTTTCTATTTCTTGTTCTAATTAAGAGAATCTCTTTAGTTACTCTTCATAATTCTACAGAGTTGGCCCATTTTTAGAGAATTTATTTAAAGATTCTTGAATTGAATCCTAGTAAAGCCAATTAAATTTATCGTAGCCACTTAGGAAATCATTAACTTTATTTTTAGTTCCTTAAATTGAACCTGTTAAAAGCAAAATGACTTTCACAATTTCTTTATCGCAAGCAATCAAGTCATAGAAAGTTGCCTTTTCAGTAGAGTTTTTATTTTATTAGTCCCAATTATATAAGCTTTTTGAGCATTTGAGAACAGAAATGGCAGCACGATTGATAGATTTTTAAATATCTTACAAAGAAGGACTTAAAGTAACTTAATCTCCAATTAATTAAACTTCTACTTAGAAAAAAGGCTTTAGATTTGGCAAGGTGTTTGTACCAAGAACCTTTTTACCACAGACACTATGTTTCAAACAATTCAATGAGGTCTATGTTGAGTTAAGTAGAGCTTAATAAAAGTACCAGAAATAATATCTCTTAATACGCTTATATTCTTCAGGAAAAACTGGATCAACATGTGGATCTAGAGGATAGGCCATAGTAGTTTACAATAAATCA
Organism: Tetrahymena malaccensis 436; assembly: GCA_000231845.2. Lineage (NCBI taxonomy): Eukaryota > Ciliophora > Oligohymenophorea > Hymenostomatida > Tetrahymenidae > Tetrahymena > Tetrahymena malaccensis. Next base: position 5,663 of record JH720065.1, on the reverse strand, counting down.
TCAACAGCCCTTTCAACTTCTACGTTTTTTTAAGACAACAAATCTATCTTAGAATTTATGTATTCTTCTTATTACTGCACAAAAGACTCTAAAGAAAGAGGTTTTATATCCTAAGGGAGATGAACGAGGACCAGCTTTGAAACTATTTTAAGGTTATTTTCAATGCGATTTTCAATAATATCATTAACTTTAATTACAAGCTGCTCAAGTTTTCTCAAACCTTGGTGGAGATGATACAAATAAGTTTCTATGTTCATAGAAATCCAAGTAAGAGTCAACATTCCAGGACGAAGTTTAAGCTCTAAATCTTCAATATGAGGAATCAATAAATTCTTGCAAATTGGTTTAATAATAGATGTCACTCTTTGATACTCTTTAATGACATAAAGTAGCTCATTGTAATAGGTTTTAAATCTCTCTTCTTGCAAAAGGATAATGCGAGCACTTTCTGGTATTTCAATCCCTTATCTATCTAGGCACTTAGCTTCACGAATTAATTGCATGATCTCTAAGTCGAAGTTAACAAAAAGTTTCTTGTTTTCATCATGCCTAACAATTAATGTTGCTTGAAGTGCTGATTTAGATTATTCAATTTTATTAATCCAATCTTGATAATACCACATTTCATAGATAGTTAACTGCTTTCCAAGAATATTATACGAACCATAATAACGACGAATTTCAGTTGAATTAATTACATTTTAAGGAAAAACATTTATTGGTCCTGTAATCTTCTAAAATAAATGGCGTGACCAAATAATCTTACCAGCAGCTAATGGCATATTTCTTACTAGAGGAGGATTAGCCTTTTAATCTTAGAAAACACGCTAAATAGTCTCCAATTCTATTGCATAATTATGTAAAATTGTATTAAACCGTGATGCTAGACTATGTTTAAGTGAGTCTCTCTTGATAGTAGATTATAACTTAAAAAGTAGCTTCAAAGAGTATTCTATGTTTCTGAAGCGATTGAAGATGTTATCAATAAAATTTGATAATTCTGTGTCTAATTAAGAAATCTCAACATTCAATTCTACCCAATCTCTGTCAAACTTATTATTCGTAGTATCCAATAAATTATTCCCTTTCTTTTTAAAGTCATCAATTATCTTTTTGAACCTATTTGTTAAGATATCCATTCCATCTAAATTATGCTTAGAAAGAGCATTAAATTGTTATATGTTTGAGAAAATTTCAATCAACTTTTGCAATCTTCTAACAAAAATGTCAAATTTACCAAAAATTTTAGCCTCAGAAAATTCAAATGTTTTTAAAGAAGGAATTTAAGCAATTTTTTCTTTCATTTCATTATAACATTTTTTATACTCACAATAAAGCTTTATGCATAAACCAAAAATCTCAATCAATTCAGCAGGATCTTATTCCCATATAAATTTATTTGAAGACGAGTTATCACTCTTTCCTTTCTTCTTAAGAACAAGATCTTTACAATTCTTAATCATTTAGTTAGTAATTTTAATGAACAATCCAGTCACTTTATCTGAAGTGTTGTAATATTTAGCTGTTGTGTGAATCATTTTTATTGCATTCATAAGAGCAGGTAATGTATCAATTATTTATTGAGGACCACCATTATATAGAGGATCTATATATTTTTCTAAAGTAGTCAGATATTTCACATTGTCCTTTGCTTCATTGAGCCTATCTGTTAGCAATAAATCTAAACGATTATAGTCCATGATTAACCTAGAGAGCGACTCATCGCGAAATCTTTAATTTTCATTCTACTTATAACGCTAGAGGCTAACCTTAACAGATTAAAAATCTTTGCTTTTTAATAAATTAGACCAATTAGCTATCTATTGAGCCCTGTTTATCCAATAATTCAGTTCAGTCGCAGGACCTTAAATAATAAAAAATAATCTTAAATGGGCTTAATTAGAATAAATCTAATAATTCTGATAAAAAACAATTCTCTCTTTTCTATATTCAAATTTCCATTTAAGCCATAAATTAAATGAATAAAAATCAAAAAAAAAAAAGTAAATCTAATAAAAATTAATTCTGGTAAAATACAAAAATAACTTTTCTATATAAAAAGATTTTTAGTGCTTAAAAATTATTAAAATCACTCAAAATCAAAATATCAATAGAATCTTGATTAATCAATCTAATAAAAAATAAAATCTCATGAATGGATCTTATTCTATCATTCAATAAACAGAATTATCTATTAATTATTGGTCAGCAATCATTAATTATTTTTTGACAATTTTAATTAATAAAATTATGTGTCAAAATAAGCAAATAAGAAAGGAGAAAATTAAATAAAAATATTGATTAAACACCTTAAATGAATTTTACTAATTTACTTTTTTATATTTTATTCATTAATCTACAATTTTTAAATAAAATAATTTTTCGATAATTTTTGCTCTTGATTTTAACATTTTTTTATTTATTTGGATGTAATAATAAGATATAATTTTTAATTTTATTTATTTGAATTATAAGAGGGTATTTATATTTGTTATCAAGGAAACTCAAATTTATCAAAATAAACTCATAAAATGCAATTCATTTTTAATTTATTTACCTGCATCGCTTTCTTCTTTGAGAAGGTAGGAGTCATCCATAAGTTAATTATTTATAAGATTCATCCATTCATTAAATTTCAGCTCGTATTGCATAATTTTTTCTGATTCACTTAAGCATGAAATAACCTCTAAGTCTCGTTTAATTTGTCTGCTTGCAGGATTAACAAAATTAATCACTTCTCTAACTTCGCTTGAGAATTTGTTTGAATGCTACTGAAATTCTATTACTTGATCTTCATCAGCTTATCCCCAAAATGGAATCTTTTCAGTTATCATATGGTCTATTAATCTAGAATATAAACTTTCCATTAAGGCATTCAACAATTAAACAGTATTTGGAGTGATTTCACCAAAGATAATATCATTATCATTAAAATTTTATTACTGCTTTGGTGTTTTTTAATATTCAGCAGGATTCTAAATATTCAAAAACCAAACAGCCTTATCTTATATCTAATCTATTTCTCCAGTAGTGAGAAACAAGACAGGATCTTAATCATCTGAATTCTTAATGCCTTTGCTTTAACCTTATTCTCTCACTTAATAGTAGGCAAAAATTTTATTTAAATTTTAACCACTTAAGAACTTCTCTAGTAATAGCTTATTGTTCTCATATTAAAATGATTCCTAATATTATAAATAATATTTTACATTTAAATTATAATGCAATTTAAATAAAATTGCTTATTAAAATATAATATTATTTTAATTTTATCATCTACAACAACAAATATTCTAATCTTTTATTTATTATTTTTATTATCAAATAAACAATAAAAAATATTAATGATGTCTGAGATATTTAAGAAAAGTTTGAATTAATATATTTTATTACTTCAACAACAATCTCTTTTAGCTGTAGGCTATCACAAATGGTGGATTTCATCCAAGCCATTCTTTTCTAATAATTAGCCTAAAGCATTTTGCTATATTTAATTTGCTTAAATTATATCTATCTCCTTTTTTTTTGCCTTAGCGAAAAATAAAAATGATAAATTAAATATTACTCTTATCAATAATAAATATTTTTTGCTTTAAATTTTTTTTAGTTAAAAGAGAGACTTTTTTATTAGCTTAATACTGATTATTGTATTAATTATCTTGAGATATTAGAAATATTCTATGTATACATTAATTCATTCAAATGAATACATTTTGATTACCTGACTAATTCTGAATAATCATTTCTTTGTTTTGATTACTTTTCTATATTTTTACAATTTATTAATTTTTTGATTTGAAAGTAGTAAAGTTTCTGAGTTTATTTTTTTTTGTATTAAAATTTATATTGTTATCTACATTCAGTTTTGTTCTTCTTTAACTTAAGCTTTTTAAAGAATTTATATTTTGCCATTTCTTTTTAATTTAAAAGGCTAAATGCAATTAATATTATTTAAATATGAAATAAGCTAATTAATCTAAAAACAGATTTATTTTTGTGTTTTTAGAAAGCTTAAATTCAAGAATTAAATATTTAAAATAATATTGTTTGTCTAGTAAAGTTGCAGAAAGATACCAAATTAAGTAAAAAATATTTTATTTTGTTGATTTTAGTTTAGTTAGTAAATTATTAATAAGTAAATTAAAAATATATTAAACAGTAGATAGTAATGCATAAATATATATAATTTTTAGCATTTGGCTTTTCAAATTTTATGAATAAATTCTTGATTTTTCACTTTTACTTTCAAAAAATAATTTAATATTTTAAGGAAGTAGTTCAAAAAGTTTTTAAATCTGTTTTTTTACACCACTTTCTTCATAAAATTTAACTTGAATTTCTTCATATATTACTTCTTTTGTTAAATTTTTAATAATTTAATACCTCTATTTTTCCTTTTAGACTAGCAAATATTCTTTTAATTGGGCTAAAAACAATTTCTTTTGGCATCAAATCCATTAATTCTAAGTCAATTCAGTTTAAATAACTTTTTAAATGAAATATGACACTTTGTAGGATCTTATTTTAAATACTGTCTTAAACATTTCCTTCATTTACAATATTACATATATATAGCTATTTTTTACTTATATAGTAATCTACGGTAATTATTAATAAACCCTTTCTAACATTTTACAATACAATTATGAGTTAATGTTCTTATTTCTTTTATGTATAATGTGACTGTGTGATGCTAATCTCATATATAAGAAAATGGGTTGTCCAGCGCAAATTCAAAAATCTTAAAATCCTCAATTTTTGATCAACTTTATATTTGTATAGTATTGCCTTTAAAATAATCAAATTTATTTTTTTGCAAAAATTCAAAAAATGTGCTGTATATTTAATTTAACAACATAATAGTTAATTTTTAAAAGTTATATTAAATCATAATATTATTTTTGGTTCAAATACTAAATTTTTATATAAATATTTTCCTTAATATAAGAAATTGAAAAAAGATAGTATTTATCCAAGATGTAAAAATTTAGTCAATTTATTAAAAAACTTTATAAATAGTTACATATCTCTTATTTATCATTAATATTCTAAATTTATATTTGATCTCAGTTTAATTTATTCTCTCTATCTAAATTAAATCTTATCAAAAAATAATTAATTAATTAAATATTTTTATAATTTATTAAATTTAAATAAATTGTTTCTAAATAAATATCAAAAAAATAAATGATAAAATAGAATAAATATTTTAATAGCTTAAAAAATGTAAACATTTATTTTTTAATTAATTACCCTTTAATTTAATTTTTTTCATAAAAAAGTTATTAAACTCTTAACTTTAAACTCACACTGATCTCCATATCAAACTCACGTAAATTAAATTTATAATAATTAATCTTATTTATATTAACATTACTATCAGGTTTAAATTTTTTTAAGAAATATTATTATAGTATTTATTTTTAATTATATTCAGATTTTTATATCTTATTTTTCATTTTCAACCTTAGCTTTAATTATTTAATAATTTATTTATCATTAATTCATATTTTTTATTCATTTTTCCTTCTAACTAACTAAAATTTTCTTCAATAAACTAATAAAAATAGCTTATTTGTTTTAGATTGTGATATTTTTTAATATCAAAATAAATTAAAACAAAAACAATCTTTTTACTTGATTTATTTACTTTTTGATTCTCA
>JH720064.1:156330-284839 GCA_000231845.2 Tetrahymena malaccensis 436 | reverse complement strand
ATATTTTTTTAAAATAGATAGTTAATTCTTTTAAAATTGTTCAGTTTTTATTTGATAAGAAATTAATAATTTTAAAAATTCAAATATCTGTAGCAATAAATAAAATATTCAACTAATCTATTAAAGATATACATTATAAATTCTTAACAGCTATACTTTTGAGAATAAATTAATAATTTTCAAATTCAAAATTCAAAATTCTGAACCTAAAAAAGTAATATTTTTTTTAATTGATAAAATCATTATTATTTAATATTTTATTAAAGATCTATACTTTTAAATTATTAAAATTATCTTATTTATTATTGAAAATAATAGCTGAAATAAATAGATAAATAGCGCAATTAAAGTGGTATGTCTCTATTCAATATATTTATTATTCATAAATTGGAGTATGCGCAATAATACAGCTGAAAATAGCTGTATATATGGTTTTCATCAATTTCAAATATTGTAAAGAAAATTTATTTGATATCTATTTTTGTTTTGAAATAGTAGAATAAATAAAGATATTTAAATTTAAAAAAAAGAATTATCGCATTTAACAAAGGTAAGATTAGAAAAAATCAGAACAAAAAACATGAAAGTAAAAATAAAACATTTTAATTATCAAATAGATAGAAATTTATAATAATAGCATTTAATGATATTTGATATGTATGTATTTTCAAGCAATTTGAACTTCGTTTATGGCTGGTTAATTATATTATGCTCTATACATTCTCTATTATTTTTCTACAATAACTCCTTGGTAGAAATTTTAATATTAGTTGATATTTTTACAAGTTTATCTTGCATTATACTAATATAAGATTGAAGATGGTCTTGTCATATATTAAGTGGTTTAAGCCTAAAATGTTCTATAGTATTAAATTTTAGCATAATTTTATTCATCAAAACTTTAGCTATCGAACTATTGATCATATCTGTTTCTAAATTAATTTCTAAGAGCATTTAATGCGTATAAACTTGCTAATTATCCTCTATAGTCAGTTCCTTTTCTATTTAAGAACAAAAACACAAATGTTAGAATTATTGTTAAGATATAGTATAGTATGACTGCAGGATGGCAGAAAGCAAAAATAAGCGCAAAAGAAATGACTAACATGCATCCAAAGAATGCTATAACAAATAATATTCCAAGTATAGGTAAAATTACAAGAAGATACTTAGCCCCATCATCTCTTGTACTTGTTGTTGTTGTACCATCTGAATAATAAGTGGTTACTTCATACTATTAAACTGGAGAAGCCAAGATCGAGAGTCCGCAATATGCCATAACAAGAATTGCACTAGCAGGAAGAACAACTAAGATTAAAAAAGGGTAGTACATTAGATTATCAAATGTTTCAGCTTTACAACACTCTAGTAAGATAATTAAGCAGAGAAAGCTAAACAAAGAAAATACTATTCCAGCTACATATGTCGGAACTGCTCCAAATGTGTAAATACCATATCTCAAATTTGCGCAATTTTCATAAACAATAGCTGTGAGAGGAGATAATGATATGACAAAGACATAGTCAAAAAACAAATTTATATAATCTATGTAAGATACATCAAACTTCTGAGAGTTAGAAATGTATCTTTAATTCCACAAATACTTAAATTGTGATGTAGTTTTTTTGATGAAAAATATCTTATAAGCAATAATAAAAGCTGAGCAAAAATAAACCCAAAAGTCTGCCTTATTGATGATATCAAGCATATCTGGATTTTATGCTTATGTGCATTAGTAATTAGAATGGGATACAGGATTAGAAGTAGCCTTGAAATAGTAATTACCATTTTCCTGAACATACTCATAAGTAGGTCTAACAGCGTAAAAGCCAATTGCTATTATTATATAAATCAAGAACATAAACTGCATTAAAACCTTTAAGCCAAAAAAGAAGAGATAAGTCTTTGATATTTTTGTTGGCTTAATAGCTTGAGTTATGTTATAAATCATACTATTTATTTTTTTCTCTTATTCCCTCTCCTAAACATTATTTGTATTTTAAACAGGAACAGGAACAGCAGGTGGAATGTTAATTACAGCAGGTTACTGTATCATAGGAAAGCCGCTTTCAGTTGGCATTTAAAATTGGTTTGAAGCCTAATTCCCATTAAGACGAATAGAAGATTATGCATGCTAAAGAGAAGGCTAAGTGTAAATTTAAGAACCTGAGATCTATTATTATTACATTACAGGTACTTAAACATAACTTATAAGCTTTTACTCATACTACCCAGTCTAGGGATTATAAATTTAACCAATAAATGAAGGACCTATCTGGCTCATTATTACAAATGTTATTTCTTTTAAATAATTTAAGAATTCTTTTTTTTATATTTTTAATTAATTACAAAAAATACTTTTTTTTGAGTATTTATTAAAGTTTTTGACCTAATGTGATTATTAATATCTGCTATTTTTCAAATTATTTTACCTTTCTTTCGTTTGAAAAAAAAATTTATAGTTTTTTATATATCTAAGATGATGATGTTAAGAAGTGATTCTTATTGCTTTTTGAAAAAAAGTAAGCTTAGCTTTTTTTAATTTATCAAAAAAGGTTTGTATCAATCAATATCTTTATAAAAAAGCATCATCATACTAAATAAAATTAAAAAAAAAGAAGAATATCTTAGTATTATTATTTTGATGAGCTTTTAATCACAAAAACAGCTTTTAGCTTCTGTAAACAATTTAATCTTTAAGAGAAAAAAAATAAAGAAAAAATAAGAGATCTTTTCTTTCATTTTTTAATTTTTATTAAAATAATTATTTTTATTTTTTAAACACATTTTTATATTTAAATATAAAATATTTTTCTCAAACAATTTTTTAAAGCTATTTTTAACTTCTACATTATTTTAAATACTTTCCTCAAGAAATAATTTACTTATGTTACACCAAATATAAATTTAAAAATTTGATAAACTGCTTTTTTAAAGATAATATGCTTTTAATTGAGTGTAAACTAACAAAATACAATATTACATATGTATATTCATTTGTAAGATCTAGATATCTTTGAGGTGTTATTGTATATTTTTTAATTTTTTAGAAAAACCCCCAGCCAACCACTAATGTTAAGTTTTGAATAAGTTAATTAGATTCATTTAATCAAATGAAAAAATTATAAATTCAATATTTGGATTAAATTATTTTCCCCTTTTAATAAATGATTTTCAGGATATTGACATTTTTAATGAAATTTTGTTAATTATTAAATATTGTGGATATTACAATTATTAATGATATTTATCAGAAAATATTTATTCTCTTTTTCATTTCAAATTATTATCCACATAAAAGAATAAAGGTAGTCTTAAGTTACTTTATCAAAAGATAGCATAGTTAATATGTCGTCAACTTGACTTACTAAGCTAATTAGATAATAATTTGATGCTGCTTAAATTTTTGTAGTCAAATAATTATTTACTTGTTTATTTTATGACATTAATCGCCAATCTTTGTTCTTTCAAAAATCGCTTTTTTCAAATCATTCAAATAAGAAGAAAGATATTAATTAATTAATAATTTATTACTTCCTTTTCGTTTGATTTGAAGTTTTTTAAATAAATTTTCAAATCCATAAATTATAATTACCAAATTGTTGATTCATGTACTTACTAACTTTGAATTATTTCACTTAGAGTCATTTTTTGGGATAATCTTAATATTAATTAAATTGGCATATTTATTTAATTTTTTGTAAATTAGTACTCTAATGATTTAATAGTGAAATATTCCATTCACAAATAAAAGCAAGCATGATATTCAATTTTTTAATTTTAAAATATAATATAAATGACTACTATTAATTTATTTAAGATATTAATTAGAGTTGAATTAAAGAGAAGTTATTTAAGACATGATAAATATAGAGAAAAAAAAGATTTTAAGCTCAACTTAGGAAGAGTATTTTATTTTTTTTCCCACTAAAAGAAAAAAAAGTACAAAATCCTCTCTAATGATTTATCACTAATATTTGAGATGGAAAAGATATTTTCGTTAATTAATTTAATTTTATGGCTCAAATTTTATATAAACTAATTCGATTAAATATAATTTAAAAATAAGTTTTTACAAGTCGATTTTCATAATTTTTTATTAGATGGAAAAATCATAATTAATAACTAAAAAGTTATTTTAAAAAAGCTAACAAATAAAATGGTTGATGATAATTGTTGCGATTTATTCAAATGTAGTGCTGAAAAAATTGAAAGTTTTGGAATATTTCCAAAAATAGCTTAAGTTATATCTATAGGATCTTCAAGTTTCCTAATAGCATTTATGGTTAAATAATTTTTTCAGATTACATTACCCTCTTTTTAGTATGACTTAGAATTTACTGATAGATAGTGTGGTGAGTAATGCTATTATTTTTCAAAATAAGAACTTACAAAAGAATAAATAGCTAGTGAAAATTGCTATACAAGCAGTGGCTCTAGTGAATTTAGCGAAAGCTCTGTCTAGTAGCAAAAAATTACTTGTATAGTTTTTTTATCGATTTCTTTACTTTCTTTATCGCTGTATACAATCAATACACTTATTAAATTACTATTTAATTATACATGCAAATATATGCCTATTGATTTTTTTTACGTTTTAGGCGACTTTTTAACTTCAATCTAATCAGTTTTTGTTATTCAAATTTAAATATTTGATCCCAGTGATATATGCATAAAATAATAAAAATTGGACTATCTCTAATTTGTAGGATTTTATGGAATGGTGGAAAGTTTAATAGTGCTACTATTGTATTCTTTTATATTAATTACCATTTATATGTTTAGGTGCTGTTTTAGTTGTGAATGCTGTAACTGCTTTATTAGCTTTAAAGTGAAAGCTATTTTTTTATATCTTTTCGTAGTAGCAAATATAGTTGAGGTCTTTTTAGCAACTAAGAATCTTTCAGAATTATTTACCATTTAAATTCCTTAATATGCATAGATAGCGATTTTAGTTACAAATTGCGTTTTTCAAATTATTTAAGGATTCATAGAGTATAATAATGAAAAGAAAAAAATGAAAGAAAAGGAAAATTAAAAAAAATATGAACTAACGAGACATCTTGATACTTAATGAATAAATATCTAATAATTAATTCAAGTAAGAATATAAAATAATTATTAATAATCTTAATCAAATATAAAATTATGATTGTATTCAATTTTGTGTGTTATTTTTTTATCGCAGTAAGGAAATTAAAAAAAAATCTATAATTAATAAAATTTTTTAAATAAGCAGTTTACATTTTAATTTATTTAAGATGTCTGAAATGTTTCAATTAAATTAAAAAAATAATAATTTTCATTTATTTAATAAATACTAGATCATCATAAATTTTAATATTATTTTTTAATATACAATTTAAAAGAGCTTATTTTAAGCTTTAGATTTTAGAAGATTTATACATTTTTGCTTTTACAAATAGAATGATTAATTGCGGCATGAAATTTTAAATTATTTAGTATATTTGTAAGCATTATTAAATTATTACTGCTTGAATATAAAATTAATTATTTTTTGTAATTTTAAAAAAGCAGATTGGATCAGCTATTTAAATCAAGAACATTTACTTTGATTTTACTAGAATTATTCATCTAAATAATAAAATAAAAAATATGATATTTAAAAGTTTTTATTTATTTAGAATTTACGAGTAAGTAAATTTTTTATAATAGGTATTTAATATAAATAAATAATATGTAATCTTCTTAATTTTGTGAGATGAGTGATCTCACAGAATTTAATATATTATATTGCAAATTCAATAAAAAATTTTTAATATTAAAGATATTCAAATTAATTATAATATTTTCATTCGAGTTATTCATATTCTAGATTATATTCTAATTAATAGATTATACATTTTTTAAATTATCAAAATTTTAATTTAAAATTAAAAATACTTTTTCTATTATTTTTTCATACAAAATTAAAATTTGACATATTGAACTAAGTACATTGTATTTATTAAAATGTATAAATGAAGTTAGATGATTTTTAATTTTAAAAGCTATTTATTTTATTTCTATATTTTCATTTGTATTTCTCATAACATTTAACCCATCTAAACAAATAAATATCCTTAAATATTTAAGAAAATTATTTTTTCTAATTAAAAACACATTTCAATTTGCAAATTTTTTTATTTTATTTGAATGAACTAAAATTAATCTTACTTTTTTTTATAATCAATATAATTTGAATAATCTCAAAAACCTAAATTACCTTTCATTTATTTAAAATTTTATCTAATATTTTAATATTTTTAATCCTTTTCTAAAATTAAAATGATATTATTTTTTCAAAGACTTTTAATCAATTTGAAAATTATTTAAATAAAAACTCAATCTCAATTCAAATGTTATTTTGTTCCTATGAGGCATTTTTACATCAGGTATTTTTAATGTATTTCTTGCTGCATTAGGATTGTAAGGTTCAAGTGGTATTTTAGAAGCTCCAGCGCAAGTTTAAGGTCATTTTATTATAAATATTTTTGAAAAAGAAACTAAATTTTTAATTCAAATATTAAAAAAAAAACATATAAATTTTAATTGAATAAAATTAATTTTAATTTATTAAGATTTTATTTAAATTAGAAAAATAATGTTACCTTTAATTTATTAACTAAATAATTTTATATTTTGATAAATGAATAAGGAATAAAAATGAATAATAATGAATAAATTAATTAGATGAAATCCTCCTTCAAAAATTACTTTTTAAAAATAAATACTATTTTTAGTAAACAAATTTTAATTTAAAATGAAACTAAAACCTTTTTTTTAAATGTAAAAAAAATGGCTTAAATGTATTGATACGAGTATGGAGTTATTTTAAAGAATATTCTTTAATAATCTTTCATAATATTTTTAATTTTAATAACTAATAAACAAGCACGCAATCAACTATTTTACTTAATTTAATATATTACTCTAAAAAAAATTTAATAAACTCTACTTAAAAATTGTTAACCTGAATAAATAACAAAAAAAAAACAACTTTTAGCACAACAACTTCTTATTGCAATTAAATAACAACAAGTGTAGAAAATTAAAAATTTATTTTATAAGAAAATAAATGAATTTTAATTGGAGAATATTTATTTGTTTAAAGTTAATAAAGCTCTCGCTATAGTAAATTTGCCCTTTTGATTTCAACTTAGGATATTCGTCAACAAATTGCTAAGGAACAAGTACTGAAAATGTTATTTTAGGCGGAGAATTGTTCTATTTTAAAGATTAAGATTAGTTTGCTAGTCTTATGGTTGATTATGGAAGCTCTGGATTATTTGGAGTATGGAATTTAACCGACGCTAGTCTTCTCTACTCCACTACGTTTTATCAAGATTAAAATATTGAATTTCATTCTATTTTTGTTGATAAGTAGGTCAACATCTTTGATCCAACTATATCTCAGACATATATTTACATTGTTGATTAAAATTTGAATGTATATTAGTAAAGTCTGTATTAAGAATAGGGTAAGCTCATCTTATAAGGCTCATCTATGGTTAAAAACTTCCCTTTATCAACTAAAATATGTTACAACATAAAGAATAACATCATGTTCTATTCTTAAAACACTTATGTAAATATAAATAATTCATTATTTTCCACTTATATAAAGCTAGTAAATCACATGAATATTGGGCTAAATTAAATATTTGCAATTCAAAGTGTTTTTTAAAAATACAATTCAAAAATTAAATTTTTTTTTTAAATACATGTTAAATATTAATACATATTTATAAAGATTTAGATTTAAACATGTATGAAATAAAAATTATTTTTATTTAATAGGTTTACAAAAGAAAAAATAACCAAGATTTTTAAATAGAAATAGATTCTAATGGAATTTAGTGTGAAAGTGATTTTAATTAAGAATTTGTTTTTGTTCTTTCTTCTAAAAGCTTTATTTACATGATCAATCAGAATTCTTTTTAAATAAAAAAGAAATTTTAATTTAATTAGGGATTAATCAGTTATTTATAGTTTGATTAAAATTTCGGATTAAGTTTTTTAAGCAATGATAAAAACAATTACTCAATTTAATTACTGGATTCAAATTTAAACAATCATAACTTACTTTTTTCTTCTTCTAATTAAATTAATGACTATGGATTTCTTAAGAATGAAACTTTGATTGTTTGCGGGGACAATTCCTTAATTTATTTTGGTAATTATTCAGTTAACACTTTAACATCAGGAATAGATACTACTGATTACGACTACAAGAATATTTAACCTGGTCTTAATTTAAGTTAGTTAAATTATACTAATTTAGTAATTGGAGATGATTTCACTGTATTTTATGGCAGCCAATCAATTATAACTGTAGTGATGAATAAAAATCTAGTTGTCCAGCTTCATAAATATTTAGGAACTTCGTAAGATTTTCTTTTTATTATATCTAAAAATTTATTTTATTTAAACTGTTTTATTCAATTTAGATTACTAGTTGGATTTATTCCTAAGGCAGTTATTGATGGTTCTTTATTAAAAACTTTATCATCAAGCGGTCTTTTATTTTTAGAGATTTCAAATGGATAATTAAAATAACATACAAGTTGCTTTAGAGCTCTATCAGTTTACGAAGAAAAAATAGTAGGCTTATATTTTGATGATGAATTGCTTAGAATTTATGCTCTTGAAAACCAAGGTAAACTAGGGTATTTCGGCTATCCAAAGGGTGAATACCTTACTTAATACTATAATCTTTCATAAAACAGCGCATGGACGTATAATAAGGTAATAGCGAAAATTATTTATTTTTTATATATTTATTATTAAAATATTATTAAAAAATAAGAATATTTTTATTTGCATAAATTTACTTTAATTTTAATTTATTCATTGAAAAACTTTTTAAAAAATGTATGATTTGAATTTCAAATATTTTATTTTTAAATTATGATATTAAATTAATTTTATTTGAAATAACTTAGATTTTACACAGTGTTTAATTTAATTTTTATTTATATTATTAAAAATTTTTTCAAGATATTTTTATACTCTTTATTTAAAATTGTATTTTTGATGTTGAATAATAAATTTTTAAAATAGAAAGCAGATTAGATATACATTTGGGGAACGGGAGGCCCTTCGAATTTTGTCGTTATAACTTCATATCTTAATGGAACATATTTGGGAAAACTTTAATTCGATGATAGCTTTACTGTTAATAATGTCTACTATGATAATAATTTAGAAATCATAATAGTCCTTGATCCAACTTAAAGTATATATGCTTTTGAATAATAAAATTTTGTTTAAGTATACAAGCAACCTATTGATAATAGTCTTATTTATATCTTTCAAAGTAAATTGGGAGTAATAATTGTGTTCTAATCTATGATATAAATACTAACTAAAGGATAAGCTAATTAATACCTTTCAATAAAGAATTTGAACTAAAAGGGATTTGTTTTTGACTAAACTTACTTTGACTCTATCTCGAACTCTTTCATTATGGCTAAAGTAGACAAAACAGTTTAAGTAACATTTTTATTGTTATTATTTGATTCTTATTTTATTTTCTTATTTTTTTGTAAATAATAAAAAATATTTATTTAGATTGTTAGCATAGACAGTTAATTAAATGTAATCAGCGTAGATTTGCCAATATAATTGTAGACTAATTAAAAAATATAAAATATTTGTTATGGAGATATGTACTTAATTATTTTAATGAATTCTCCAAATTAAATAGTGATGATAAATAAATAAACAAATAAATAAAATATTATCAATAATTTAACAATAATTCCTAATTAATGCTTACTTTTGTTAAATGAAGAGCTACTTTTAGTGGTTTCTAATATAAGTGATCTATTATTCATAAATGCTCCCTCTTTAAGCATTCTAAAAAATGAGGTTTTAGATGAGTTAAGTAGTGTTTCTTTAATTGAAATCGATTAATAAGAAAATTTGTTAATAATATTACTTTCTAGTTCAAAAATAATTAGCTATGATTATGTCTCTCTTAATTAAGTAAATTAAAACAATTGAAAAAAATTATTACAAGTTTTATTTGAATAGGTTTGCGATTGGACAGCTATAAACGCTATTACTGTTTCTACATTCTAAATAAATACAACATATAAAATGATTGTTTATGGATCAGGACTTTTAATCTACTTTACTGATTATTCTTAAAAGAAGAAGATAACTGAAATTTAATTAGCAGAAGGAGCTTAGGGAGGAGTTGTTGATTTATAGACAAACAGTTATTTTGTCTTTACAAATAAAGTTTATCAATTTGATCTTTAAACAAACAATTTAATCTAGGTTTCAACATTTCAGGTAATATTATTATTTTACTTCTAATCAACAATTCAAAATAAAATATTAGCATGATGATATAATTTCCTAATTGACAATAGTTTATGAATGGAATATAATTATAACTTCATCGTTTGATAATACAATAGCAATATGGAGTTACCCTGAATTATAATTTAAGTAAAGGCTGATTCATGACCCAGTAGATTGTGTAAAGGTTAATAATTTCTAAGTAGAATTAGAAAGAAATAGATTATTTTCAGGTTGTGAATATGGAAGTGTTTACATTTGGAAGAAGGACAACTTAAATAATACTTTTTATTTAGGAAATGATCTTTAATATATCTTAACTAATTGGAATGTAACTTAGATTATAGTTGATTATCAGAATGATTACTTATTCTTAATTGGCGTAACTTAATATATTTTAAAATTAATTTTCTTTTCATACAAATATTTATTTACTACTATTTTAATAAAGTGGTATTGGTATCCATTAATAATCTAATTAAGTACAGTAGAGTAGTAAGTTAATGTTATTGCAATGCTTAAAGGTATAAATGGCGTATATGATGTGCTTAATTAATGCATAGTACTTTCTGATCAAGATGGAAATGTTTGGAATTATAATATAACTTCAAGAAATTATATTTTTAACAAACTAAATTCCATTCATTAAGTATTTTTATTTTGTAATGGTTTTAATCATTAAACATTATTTTAAAAAGGGTTGGGTAAATTAAATAGTTATAGATCCAGTAAATTAAATGTTTGCAAGTATGGGTGATGATTGCACAATTTAAATTTGGCCTTACAGTTCCGATTAAAGCTAAATACCTTATTTTTTATATAAGAATACAGCAAAGATATTGTCTGGATAATTAGATTTAGTAATTTTTTTAAATATATAATTTAGTATTAATTACTGTTTTATTTTTAGAATAATTAGGTATTGGTTGTTTCTGACTCTAGCTACAAGGTTTTATTGCTCAAATATCCTTTGCTATACTTAATAAAATAATTTGATTCACATACTGATTAGATAAACTCCTTTATTATCAATTGGAACCAATTTCTAGTAAATTGATTATTTTATTAATTTTTGATATTTATTATTTTTAATTAATGAATAGATATTATCGTTTTCTAAAGATAAAACTGTAAAGTTTTGGGAATATGAGTTTGGGATTGAACAAAAATACTTTTAAATTATACAAAGAGCTACTTCAATAATGAGTTATGCCTATGATGAATTAGAAAACACAATATACTATGCTAGGTCTGAAGGAAATGTATAGAAGTGGTCGATCATGAGCGAGTAGACAGAAAATGGATTTAATCTATAATATAATGATAGATATAATAGTACTATTTTTTTAATCAACAAAGATGTTTTTATTTTGGCCACTACGAAGTAATTAAAGTTAATAATAAAATAAACTTTGTAAGTACTTTAAAGTATTTAAGTGGAATGTTCTCATAGTATAATTACACTTGATATCATAATTTGTGGTTACAATACTTAACTAACTTCTTTTTAGCTGACTAAAGCTAGTAATAATAACTATGGATACTAATTAAAATAGTTATATTAATAGAACTTAAATGCTCCTCTATATAAACTATAAAATGGATTTGAATCATCTACTGAGTTCATAATTGTTCTCGTAAATTACTCTATTTCTTTCATTGAAAGCTCAACAGGAATAGTAGCTAAATCATTTCCACTTATCCATAAATAAGTTATTGTGGAATTGATCATTTTTAATTAACAAATAATATTTAGCTACTCGTTTGATGGTTAATTAGCTTAATATTAAATAGGATAAACTGATGTTATAGTTTATCGAAAAATTTAGTTTGATTATCCTATACTTTAAGTTGTTGTAAACTCTGATTATATTTTGGTAAATCTAAAGAAGTACAATTTTTGTTAAATATTCAAAAACGATAGTTAAAATATTTTTACATTAATCTCTCTTATCTAAACTGCTTCTCGTTGGTAATTAAATTAATAGATTATACTTTCTCCAGAAAATTAAATTATCCTTGTGAGTTCTGATTTTTATTATATACTATTTGATTACAAAACATTTAAATAGCTTTATTTTTATCAAAGTAATATTTTAGTAGAAGAAACATTTATGAAAAGAAAAGTTACTTTAATAAAGCAAAATTAATTATTTATTTAATAAGGATAATCTTTTATTGTTATTGCATCTAGTAATCCTTCTTAAAAAAATATGAATGTTGTTTAAAAAATACTAAATAGAAATTCATTTTATGAAAATATAAACATTAAAGTAGATTAAATAAATGATTATTATGTAGTTACTGCTCTCTCATTTAACTTCTAAGGATTTAATTACTTAATGACTGATACTTATGGATAAATGTCATGCTAGTAGGATTTATAAGATGCTAATTTCTTTGATATCTACAAAAGAGTTCGTGATTACTTGAATTTGAGAAATAGCTTATACTCTGATTACAATTTCCAAATGTCACATTTATTTAATATAACTATGAGTAAATCATTTACATTTTATGGATTCCCTTAAATAAATTCTAATTCCTAAATGCTTGTACAATTAACAATAAAAGGTGCTAATTAAAATTAATAGATTCTTGGTGATTTCTATTTAAACTAATTATTATCTTCATAAAATTTAGTAAGCATTTAACTAAATAATCTAGTAATTGAACTTAAAGAAGAGGATAACAACTAGAACATTGTAAATACAAATTTAATTTAAGTAGAATTTATTTCGAGTGAAATAATATTTAATAACTAACCTTTTAATTTAAATAATTTATAGTTATTCCACATGTAAAATATAACCATCCAAAAATAAAATATTTCTTTTGATTAAAAACTATTTGTAATAACAAATACTAAATCAGTAATCATAGAAGATTGTAGCTTTATTTAGAATATATTAAATACTCCTTCTTTTTTTAATTTTAATAATACAATTACTAACAACGAAACTTCATCATTTACTTTTAGCAGAAATTAAATATTAAATAATAAATTAAATTAAAGCTCAATCTTTTTATTAGAGTTTATCAATAACGTTTTATTTAATGATAACCAAATTGGAGATAACTTTAGTGATCAAACCTCTTTTTTAATATAATCATTTATCGTTACTTAAATAATTATTCAAAATATCTAATTCAATAATAATATAAATTTAGTAATAATCAATAATTAAAAAAATTTGATATAATTTTAAAATTCTCTAATGTTTATCATAGTAGTCTAAAATAATTATTTCGAATTATCAAAAAGCATAATTAAATAAAATAAATATTTAGATTTAGATAGCTATATGATATATTCTAATTCAACTTAAATTGTAGTTTAAGATACTTAAATTACGAAAGAAGTTAGTAACTCTATGAATAGTCTAATTACTTTAATATCTTAGGACTTATTATTATAGTTATTACATGTATAAGATTGCTAGTAATAAATTTAATCACTCTTCACAATTAATTAAAGTAAAGTTTAGATATCATAGTCTTCATTTGTCTAAAATAGCCTTTTTAGTCCATCGCTAGGAGGAGGTGTATTTTATTTGATATCGTCTTTTGTAAATATTTCAAGCAGTACATTTTCTAAAAATTAAGCCTAAAGTAATTTTAATTATTTTTATTTTAACTAATATAATTTTTTACATATAGACGGAGGATCTCTTTATTTTATAGAATAATCAGATGGTTTACTTTATAATGTTACCTTTATTAGCAATATTGCCAAAGAAAATGGAGGAGTGCTCTTATTAAATAACTCTGATATTCAAATATAAAAGTGTATTTTTTAATTAAATAAAGCATTGATTGGAGGAGTTTTGAGATATTTAACATTTAAGCCAAAATTTCTGTATAAAGATTTTAATAATACTGTCCTAGATTCTTGTGGAACAATATTTCAAAATAGTTGTTTATAAAATTAAGGTTAATTTTATGGAAATAATTTTTGTTCTTATCCTTAAAGTGTTAAAATAAATAATCAGACAATATAAAATAATCAAGTATATACATTTTATAATGTTCAAAGTGGCACTTAAAGCCAAATTTTAAATATTTAATTATATGATGAAGAAGGAAATTTAGTTAGATTTTAAAATATTGATAGTGTACCATCTAATATAATTTAAGAGTTTTATTATTATTAAGTTGGCCTGTATGAATTGCTTCAAGTATAATAAATATAAGATGTTTCATAAAGAAACTTGAAATTAGATGGCACAACACTAAAATAATTTTAAACAGATAGATTCCTCTTAAACTAATATTCAGTATCAGGTAATAAATAATATATTACTAATATTAAAAAAAATTTAATAAATAAAATACTCCTATATTTTAAAATTATTATGATTTGGTAAAACAAATTTTATTGTTTAGATAATAAATAATGTACTTATAAATTTTCAATTTTAAATACACAATTTATTAGCTATTTCAGTCAAATAAAATTTTTTAAAGATTTTTAAATACAAAACAATAAAAAATTAATAAATATTTAAAATAATAATTTTAGGGTTGCTTGGAAAAAAAGGAGAAGCAGTTTTATATTTTTATGGTTTTTAGCTTTTGTCAAACCAGAGTTAAAGATTTACTGATTCTTTAGCTATTTATATCAATTATATGTTTAGATAATGCTAGATAGGCGAGATAATATAGCCTGCTTGTACTTCATGCTCATTAGTAAATTGTTATACTTGTTAAAATGGGACTTATTCCTTATAAGATCCAACTTAAAATTAAAATAATTTATAATGTAAACCATGTGATTATCAGTCTTGTAATTATTGTGAAGGAAATAAAATATCTATAAAGAAGGGATTTTGGAGATTAAATTAATAAGATGATAATATATTGCCTTGTGGTAAGTCTAAGGATTTATGTAATGGTTAAGAAGATACAAATTATTGTTCTGAAGGGTAACTTTTTTATTAATTTCTACTTTAATCTCTATTTAAATCATATACTATCTAAATAAAAAGATAAATAGGTCCTTTGTGTTAAACTTGTGATTATTTAGGATAATTTTGGAATAGTTCATACGCTTTAAATAATTTAGGTAATTAATGCTTTAAATGCGACTCTGAATCGTAATAAATAGCTTCGTAGTTTATCCTTAGTATTATAACATTATTTTATTTAACATATATATTTTATGAGACAAAAGTTAATCTGAATTTGATGGCTAAAACCTTAATATTAGATCGGTTAGGATTAATAAGACTAGGTACTTCAGCATAAATAGGTGAAAAATCTTTTTATAGTAGAATAATGATAAGATATCTCTAAATATTTATAAGTATTTCTAGTTTAAGTCCTCATTCGATATTTAATATTCAGATTACCTCAATATTTTCACCTGTTAGCTCAAATTAAAATTTAGTTGATTGCTTATTAGGTAAATTTAGTAAAACAGTTCCAGTTTATTACTATAAAGTGTTGTTTTTTGTTGCGATTCCTTTGATGATAATTCCTTTAGGATTTCTATTTTACAATTTTGTTATATTTATTTTAAGTTACTTTATCCGCCAGACTAAAACATCATTTAATTATGAATATAAGGTAAATATTTTTTTTAATTCATAATTTTTACATTTTAAGACTATTTATTTAAACATTAAAGAAAGATGCTTCTATAATTTGTTTTATATTTCTTTTCTTCTTCTTGTAACAGAGCTCTTTTGAATCTTTAGTTTAGCCTTTTACATGCAAATAAATAGGGAGCCAGTATTTAATTAGCTACTACTTGTTAGAAAAATGCTATTCATCAGATCATATAATCTTAATAGTGGCAGTCATCCTACCAGCAGTATTTCTCTGGATAATTTTGATACCAGCCATTTTAATGTGGAAGATTTGGAGCAAATCTCAATAGAAGGATAACTTTTCATAAGAATTTTATTTAACAAAAAAAGTATAAATTTTTTCAAATATTAATAATTTTTTAAAAATTTATCTTTTAAAAAGTATGGATTTCTTTTCTATGGTTATAAACGAAATTTTTATTTATGGGAATTTTTGTCTATGAATTTAAGGCTAATTTTAGTGTTTCTTGTGTAATACTTTGACGAAGACATTCTTAGTAGAGCCTCATTAATGCTGATTTTCCTTTACTTGTATCTTGTGCTCCTGCAAAAATATAAAGTAGCTTAATTTTTTTAATTGAAATCAAAATAAAAATTATAAATTTTATTTAAAGCCATATTAAAAGAGCAATTATTTTAAAATCGACATGCTTTTTTCTTAAATATGTTGCCTCCTCACAATAATAAATATCTTATTAAATATCTTACAATCAGATATATTTTTATATTTTGGGCAGATGATAACCTATATACTTTAGCTAGTTGCATTCTTGAGAATTTTTTTGATGTACTTAGATGCATAAATTAGATTAAACTATCATCGGTTAAAACAAAATAAAATATTATCATGCTTGAAAGCCATCTTATTAAAAGATTGCTTAGTAAATAGGATTATAAAGAATATTTTAAAAAAATATTTATTATATTTTTATTTATTGATATTTCACACTGAAGATAATTCCTTTAAGAAATTTAACAATTTTTAATTGTTAAGGCTGTGGTTACATGATTTTATTCAAAAAAAAAAGAAAGATGTTAAGGTATCTTTGCTTTTGAGTTTGAAAACTTAAGAAAATTACTTCAAAGATTAATCTCCGGAGAGTAGCTCATTAAGAAAAACTCTACTTTAAAATAGATCCCCAAAAAACTGTCTACAAACATAAAACTTTACTTAGTTTTATTTAAAAGAAAATTCTCCATCAAGATATAGCATATATAAAAATTAAAAAGAAAGTATATAAACACAGGAAAACAAAAATAACAATATCAATTTCTCAACATTAAACTCACTTCATTCTAGAAAGTTAGGAAGAAAGATTTCCTAAAAGTTTATTTAAATGCAGTAGTTAAGCATTGAATCTTATACAGAATCTGATAAAATATAAAATTAAGACTAATATTATTTTAATACTAAAAGTAAATTTATTAATTATTTAAAAATATTAAAATATTTTAATTTAAAATAAGCTAATTCAAAAAATATCTCCTAAATAAATCATAAAGAAATAATTCAATTAAATAAAAATGATATGGAATTAGAATCAATATATTCAAATTTAAGATATATCTAAAGACAATAAATAGTCTTAACAAATAATCAAGTAAATATTTTTAAAGATTTTAATTTTTTAACTATTTCTGTTTAAAGGATGAAATATCTGAGAAAGATTCAATTTTCTAATTGAATGAATGAAGTGTATGGAGTTATTTTTAATGACTAAATCTAGTAAATTAATGGAGAATTTGTATAATTTAAGTATCTGAATTAAGTTATTAATTTTTTTGATAAAATTTACATTTCAAAGTATGGTAATTATTTAAGGGGAATAAAAATGTATCATTTAAAAACTTAAACTATAATACAAATATATTAAAAAAATAAAAATATCTATTAAAACAATACTATGTAATTTTAATAGAATTTCTTTTTAATATTTATCAATAATTTGAATGATTTTATTGTTGTTAGAAAGAAATATTATTGCTTAGCTTTAATATTTTTGCAAAAAGCATGATTTTATTATTTAGGTACCTTTTGGTATTTTTTCTTTATCTCCTTTTAATTTATTTGTTAAAAATTATATCATAAATAAGCATAAAAATTTGATTTAGTTTTTAGTAAATTTACTATTTCATGTTAAATCTTTCATCTTTTTAAAAGATCATTTAGTCACCATTAGATTTTATTTTAATGAAAATATTCATGATAATTAAGTGCTTTACAGATATATTTAATAAGAAAGTTGAATCAGTTTTTAGATTGGATGATTAAAATTTTACTTAAAAAACATAAATTCAATTATTAATTAATTTTTTTTGATATTTATAATTGATAATTTGGTTTAGATAATATCAAAAAAGTAATTTAGAAAACCTAAAATGAGTAGTTCAGAATTAGATAGCAGCTAAGAAATAGGACAAACTATTAAAAAAAAAGTTTGTAGGGATGAAGATAAAAATAAAAACGATACAGATATTAAAGAGGAATACCAAGATTAGGACAATTCAGAAGATGAAGGGGAGGACTTAGAATCTAATTCTTAAAAAAAATAAAATTCTACAAATAAGTCATAAGATGGATTACAAATTGGAGATGAAAGAAATGCAGAACAATCAAATGGAATAAAAAAATTAGAGATAAAATCAACTTACACCTATCATATGAATAACCCTAATCATATAATAACAAATGAGCCTAATGATGTTGAGTGGGAGTGTTTTGATTGTAATAAAAAATACAAAAGTTATCCAGCTTTTTACACTCATAACAAAATAAAGCATAATGGTAATCCTCCTGAGAGATATAAAATTCCTCGCCCCCTTGATAGTATTTCAAAAGACAGAGGTAGACCAAAGGTAGATAATTAATTAAAAATATTTGATGTATCTTCAAAAGAGAGACATTTTTATAAAGATCTTTCTTTATTAGAGGATAGCACCTAAGTATAATAAATTAATCGCTAATTATTGAATAAAGGCATATCTTATTAAATATAATTTAGTTTATCTAAATACTATTTTTATTAGGGAAGCAGTATATTGAATAGAGTTTTATTTTAATGTAAATAGGCTGACACTAGCACTAAATAAAAGTTTACTGATAAAGACCAAAAATAGCACAATCTTGAGGATTAAATTTATGAATTTTTAGCTAAAGCTGGAGCAAATGTATGAATTATTTTAATAAGAAAGATTTTAAAGTAAATATTAAAAAATAGGATGACTAAGATAACAAAATAATTAGATAATATTTGAATGAACCAGTTAATTATATTGATGCTATGCCCTAATTTAACTTATAAGATTCCAACATCCAAGAAAATATTTAACAGATAAAGAAGGAAATAGTGTAAGTAAATTATAAATATTTTCAAAAATTAAAGGAAAATTTATTTAAAATTAAAAGAAAGCTAATTGATTTAGTTAAGCAATATGATGATTTTTAGTACATTGATCCTATGGAGTTGAGTGATCCTTAAGAAAGTGAGATAAATCTTTTTAATTTAAAATATTTGATACTACATTACAAACAAAATAACTTACTCAACGAGTTTGCTTTGATTTCGATATTCATAGCATGGATTGGTAAAGAATTGAGATAAGATTCTTACCAAGAAATTTGTCTTATTTTAATTGCATATTTTACACAGTATTAAAATGAACTAAAAAAAATTCCAAAAATAATATCTGAAACAAGGAGAGATCTCTTAGAAAAGATTCACAAATTTAGAGAATATAGGTACTTTTTACTAGCTCAACAATTTAAGTTATTTAACGACTAAACTATATTCGATTTCATTGGGCTATTTAAGTTTTGGATGATATTTTGGATAGAATCAGTTTATGGTGATGGAATCAAAGTAAGTACGTTTAGCAATAAGCAAGAAGCTCCTATTGTTTTGGGTTCTGATGAAGATGAAGAGAACTGTGATGAAGATGATGATAATGATGATGACGATGATGATGAAGAAGAAGAGGAAAATAATGCTAATCAAAAATAGTTAAAAAAAAAATCTCATTAGAATAAAAAGTAAAATTCAGAAAAGAAAAAAAACCAGAATGGTTAAAATAACAATAAAGAGTTAGAAAACCCTGAGAATTAATTAAAAAAACAAAGTATCTAAAATGAAGATATATAAAGAAATGAAAAAAATATAGGGAAGACTAAAGTTTAGGTTGAAGAAGAAGCATGATTATAGATATTATTGTTATATTATGAATAATAAGATTATTTAATTTATTGTATTTAATAATTTTTTCTCAAACATATCTTATCTTTAGTAAAATAAATTAAAATCTTTTAGAATATATCATTTTTAGTTTATTTTTAAATTTTAATCTTTTATCAAAGCAAAAAAAAAAACGAGTTTTAACAATATTGAGTTAAGAGAACATTAAATTTTTACCAATTTTCAAAAATTTTTATTTAAATTTATATAATTTAAATAATATTTATTAAATATTTTATTTTGATTCTATTTATTAAAGAGTTAATTGGTATTTAAAAAAAATGTTAATGATTTGAATTAAAAATAGAGAGAATTAAAATTATATATTTTATTTATTGAATTTATTTTTTACAATTTTACTTTTTTAAACCTAAAGAATATTTTTGTATATTTCTTTCAAATCAGCATTTTAATTAGCATAATTAAATTAAAATATTTTATTTATTTACTTGCTTTTTTATTTTTAATATTTTTACAAATCTTATCTAAATTTTAGTAAAGTTTTTTACTAGTATTTTAAAAACTAATCATACTTTATAAAATTGTATAAAACTAATATTTATATTATTATAAAAATAAAATTAATTTAATAATTAAAAGGTAAAAAAATTATAAAATTTATTATAAATAATTCTGGTAATGTAGGAATAATAGAAAAAATTTGGTTAACATCAGCATTGTTAATACACGAATGGTTATAAGAATTATTAACTAACTAATTAGCCTTGAATTCAATTCTAATCAAAATACAAATTCAAAAAAATAGCATTAATTTAGAAATTTTTATTTTAAAAGATATATTACTTAATAAATATCTGATTAATAGCTAGCAATTACTTTGCAAGTTTTTAAAGATAAGTCCTTAGACATAAAAGACCAAAACAAAATAGATCAATTATTGAAATAATAGTTAAGGAGAATATTTATTTATTTAGAATAAGAGAAGGTTAATAATGGGAAATGCTTGTTCCTGCGATGATGATGTCGTTCATGATCAAAATTTGAATAAACCAGTTTAATATAATTAAAATAAAAATTATCAAGAATTATATGAAAGAGGAGTTGATTCAGATTTTGAATAAGATTAAGATTTATAAGCAACGGCAAAGACTTTAGGGAAAAAAGCTTCAATATAAAAACTGCATGCTACACCTGGTTAAGTTTCTGTTAGAAACTCATAAATTTTTAATGGTACAAATAATAGTTTCATAGAAAAAACAGCAACTAATAATGACAATACTGCAATCTAAAAGGCAAATTTTTTAAATGGAGTTAAAATTATAAAACATAGTTCAAGCATCCCACCTGAAATTAAGAAACACATCAGGTTAGATCTTTAATTACTAGATAAATTACCAGATTTTAGCAATGAATATACCCGTCATGTGTTAGATAGATTAGGAGGTTTTAAGTATGATGATGAGGATTAGTTAGAAATTACAAATTTACCTTATTATGGACCTGTTTTACTAGATAATTATGCGTAAATAATTAAGAATGTTTTCAATTTTTTGAAGCAAGAAGAAGTTGTGTTTTAGCAAAGATTAAATTATCTTTCATAAATTAAGAACAATTTATTTTATATAAAATCTATGAAAATATTTATTCAATAAATTACAAAATTATAAAGAAATAGTTTTAATATTAAATTGATTGTGAGAAAGCTTTTTGATATTAAAATATATAATATTTTTATGTTAAATAAAGGTGCTATTACGGATAGTGGAAAAATGGTATGAAATGGGGAAGAGGTAAATAAGTATGGAGCGATGGCTCTATGTATGAAGGTTATTGGGCTAATGATGTGGCTAGTGGAAGAGGTAGACTTATACATGGAGATGGTGATGTCTACGAAGGTTAATGGTAAGAAGATAAGGCTGATGGTGATGGAGTTTACATCCATAGAGATGGCGCAAGCTATACTGGATAATGGGTTTAAGACAAGTAGCATGGGATAGGTATTGAAAAGTGGATAGATGGAGCAAGTTATGAAGGATAATATTTTTAAGGCATGAAACATGGAGAAGGCATCTTTTTATGGGCAGATGGTAGTCAATATCATGGATCTTTTAAATAAAATAATATTCATGGGAAGGGTTAATACAAGTAAGTATATTAGTTTTTTGTTAATTTTTAATCAGTAAAAATCTTTTTTTAAATTAATTATTATATTTAAATTTGTAAAATTTGAGGTGGAAAGATAAAAGATAATTCACTGGAGAATGGAAAGACAATAAAATGCATGGGCTAGGTCAATTTACATGGCCAGATGGCAGGAAATATTATGGAGAGTATAAAGATGACAAGTAAAATTTAATGTATGATGAATTATTGTAAATTTTGAAATGTAATTTTCATTAGAAAGCATGGGTATGGAGAATTTACTTGGCCAGATGGAAGGATGTATAAAGGTTACTGGGAAAATGGTAAACAACATGGTAGAGGAACTTACAGAGGAACAAGCGGAGTTGAAAGAGAAGGGGAATGGTTCGAGGGAAGAAAAATAAAATGGATAGATGAATGAATTATAAAAGGAATAAAAAATACATTTAAAGTTAAAAAAATGAAGTTTAGGATAGGAAACATTTAAAACTCTAAAAAAAGAAGAAAGGTAGGAAAGAAGGAAGGAAAAAATTAATGAACAAAAATATAATAAATATAGATATGAATAGCTCACTCTCTCTCTCCAAATTTATTTAAAATTTTGATAATTTATCAATTAATCAATCTTTTTAATATCTGCATTCGTTTTAGGCCTGTAAAAAGTGAAATAGATTGAAAAAAAATTAGTCACATCAATTTTTTTACTATAAAATATAAATTAAATGAATTTATTAATGTTTTTCTTGATTACATTAAGTTAAATAAACTAATAAAAAAAACAAAAAATACAAATTAAAAAAACAGATATAAACAAAGATTTATCTTAATCACCTCAAAAAAAATACTGAAAGATATCTGTTAGTGCAGTTTTTAAAAACATAAAATAAAAAATATATTAAGTAAATTTAATTAAGTTTTTCCATATTTTTAATATCACTATTCTAATCATTTAATGTACATATTGTTTTTGTTTTTTGTTACTCCCTGCTTTTTCCTTATATCAAAGCTAATTTATACTTCTTTTTTCAACTTTCTTTTCATAAACATCTAAATAAGTAAAATTATTAAACTGAATATTTCTTCATCCTATCAAAAATTTTTCTTAATATTGAATTTTTATACCTATCTCGAATAATTATTTACCTTACATATTTTTCAAGAAACTGCTTAAAAATAAAAGAAGTTAAAAAATATTCAATGAACGGATAGTTCTAATTAAGCAGTTTTTCTATACTATCAAATAACTTGATTTGAGTTAAAAAAACTTAATTTTTTTTTCAAGTTGACAAATTATTGTTTTATACATATTTAAAAATGATCACTTATGTCATCTGTGGATTACATTTGCTTTTAAGTATTAAGTTAAAAAGTGCTTTGTAATTAATAATCAGTATACACAATTTTGGAAGAAAAGTTTATAGATAATTAATTAATAGTGAAAAAAAATACAAAAATCTATCACTAAAAAAAATCATAGGTACAAAAAGAATACGTAGGACAACAAAATAAAGTATTAAATTTAGTCACTGAAATGTAGAGTTTATATAAAATCTTGCAAATAGCTTTCCTCATTTCTTTTATTTCCTGCGAACGTACTTAAATTTTAAATTTTATTAGTTTTTTAAAGCGATCATGATTAATTATTTTAAAAACTACCTATTTTATAGTATGATTTTTATACACTAAAGAGAGTAAAATATTAGGATTTTAATGTAAAAATGCTTGCATTAGGAAATTCACTAAATAAAAAAAATATTTTTGAGCAGAGATTATTTTTAAAACTTGTTCTTTTTATGTAAAACAAGAAAATAACAAAAGAAAAGTCATACTTATCTTGAATAACACAATCAAATTTTTATTTTGCTATTTTTTTAATATTTTTAGCAAGTAACTTTTAAATATTAATTGGTATTTGTAAATATAAAAGAACAACAAATAGAAGACCCTAACTAATCTCAATAATTAACCAGTTTAAATATTCCTTCAGATTAATAAGTTGATACAAACTTTGAGAATAGAAACGATTTATTAAATAAAATCAGTAGTACTATCAGAATAACACAACAAAATCCAGCAAATAATATATCAACTTTAAATGGTTTTTCTGTTTCTAATTAGTCAACAGTTCAATTAGATTAAGCTGAAATTATTGACAGTTTTTATTATTCTGAAAAACTTCAATGCTTCTTTGTAATTACTGAGCAATAAAACTTCATCTATTTCAACCCTAACGCAACAGATTTTTCTTTAAGACAACAATATATTTTTAATGTTTCCTCAAGAAAGGATGACAAAAAATTTATCAGAAAATTCTACTATAGTGAAACCTATTAATATATTATAGTTCTATTTGATAACTAACCTACCTATATGTACAATAGTTTTAATCAAAATCTTTTCAGTAATAGCAGTTCCCTTACATCATTGATTGAAGTTTATATGTTTACAGTCAACTCTAATAATATTATTACAGTACAGTTTCAGACTTAGGTGAGCGAAATATTGACAGGAGCAACACTTATGTCTCCTATAATAGACTTTAGTGTATCGAGCGATGATAGCAAATTTTTATATTTGACTAACCAAAATATTTAGGTATATGAAACTAATATATTAAGCAATATTTAATTTTACGCTACTTTCAATTTTCAAAATCCTAGCTCCTCAAATCCATTTTCAAACGGATTTGCAAAGCTTTATTTCTCTTAAAATTTAATTATGATCATGAATAACTTATAAGGCCTCATTTCTTATCGTATAGACACTAAATTATGGTATGCAGGAATTATCACTTACAGCAACCCCACATACTAATACATTTATCTCAGCAAAACATATTTCATAATTTTTGGAACAAATATTCAATAAGGTAGCTTAACTACGTTTTAGCTTGTTCTTTAGGGTAATCCTATCAATTAAGCACTAAACGCTCCTAGTATTTCACTATTTAGCTCTATTCCTTAATTTGTTGCCATCAGCTCAAACTTTTTGCTTGCTGTTTTGTAAAGCAGCACAGTAGCACTTTATTAGATAGTAGATAACAACTCAAATTTAAGTTAGTTTAACTTTGTTCTCATATAAACTCTTTAAATCTAGCAGAATATAATTTAATTATAAATGGCATAATATGCCCTTTTTATTTTAAATTATAAATAACTCTCTATCTTTTCAAGGTTGGATACCTCAACTCCTTCTTAACCCAACTACGTCAGTTTATTTGCTTCATAGAGCGTTTGGTAAACTGCTGGTAATACTCAGCAAGCATCTTTCTGTGCTTTTTACAACAATACTGTCTATATATTATCTTCATCTAATATGTTTATTAGCTCATAAAACTCAGCTGTCAGTACTGTACCTGTAATTAACAGCAATCAGATCTCTTTATTTGGGTTATTCGCTTCTCCTCCATCATACTACTACTTAGATTTAAAGCTAAATTTGGTAACTATTTTAAATTTAATTATACTAAAAATACAATCAATAATAATCTCAATCTCTTTTTAAATTTAATACGCATTATTAATATTATTAATGAAATTTAATTTTAATTAACATAAAACCCCCTGGATGAAAATTTGAAAAATAACCACAATCAGATTTTTTAAATACTAAATACAATGAAATAAATATGATTTAACAATAAAAGCGCCATTTCTATTAGAAAAGTTTTTATTTAATGAATGTAAAATAATTTAATTTACTAAAACATGTAAAAACGAATTCAAAATTCTTCGCTTTTAAAATTATTTTTAGCAAAAGTTTTTTTTGATTAACTTATCAAAATATTTTTAATCTTTTGAAATAACCATTTTTTTATTATGATTGAGCATAATAAATTTTTTGGTTTGGAAATAATGAATAATTTTTTATTTTATTATGAATAATAAGATTGGGGATTAAAACTTTTTCTTTTCTTAATTATCTTGCAATAAATAGTCAGAATCATCAAATTATATGAAATAAAATTTAACTTTACTCTTTTTTATTTGATTATTAAAAATTTACATATTTAAATTTATTTGAGCTCATTCATGTTTAATTAAAAAAAGTAAGTAAACTCAATGAACGTGACATCAAACAGCTAGATTAGTATTAAAATTTTGAATACAGTTTTCTAAACAGTAGATAAAATTATTTAAACATACTCAAACATCATTTTTATAAAGGGATATTTATTACCGCCTTCTTAAATAAATAATATCATGATAATTTACTTAGATAGTACATATAAGTTAACTCAATTATCTGTTCCTAGCTCTCTATAAACTTTGAATTGCACATCTATCTTTTACAGTAATCTGAATCAATCTGCATATTTTACCACAAATACATAGATATATTAAATATCATAAAATATATCTGCACCAACAATATTGACATCATCTTTAATATATGATTTCTCGAATATTATTGTTGGTTCTAACAATTTCATCTAGTAAATATCAGTGTCATAGTCTTTTATTTATGTCATATTAAACTATGGCTTGATTTTTTATGAATTGAATATTTAAAACAATAATGTTAGATAAATAAACATCCCTTTCAACATTAGAAATATTTTCCCATTTAAAAATTTTTTATTATTGACTAATCCTTCTCAAATTGTAATATTTGATATGATATCTAATAATATTGTTTTATTTAAATCAATAAACTAAAATAATTATTAGTAAATAACTTGCGCTGATTCATATCAATCCTCTCAAAGTAGTTTTTCAGTGGTTTAATCAAATGTTGCACTTTTGTATAATTTTCAAAATTATTAACCAAATCTAGTATTATAATTACTGAATAATAACTCTCCACCTTATTAACTAGGTTCTTAACTAACTTTTTAATATTATATGTCTAATCTGTCTAGTTAAATACTAAAATTGAGTTATGTGCAACAGGACCAAGGTTTGGTATAGACTAATATTCAATTTGTTATTAATTAAGTCGGAAATACTATAGTTTAGACATCTGATATTTCTCTTAGTACTATTGGAGTTAATGTTGTAGAGTACTATACAATCAAGACTGTATAACCAAGAATTGAAAGTGCTGTGCTAATATTTGGCTTTCTTTAAAGGGTTTCTTCACTTTTATTACCTAGCACCGTATAATCTTTACAGTCAATAGGATAGATTACAAATGATGGATATATCGTTTTAAACGGACTCTAGTCTGCATTTAAAATTTTATCCCTTCCCTAATCTGAATAATCGATTATAATGAATTCAATAATTCGCGTACATTACCCAATATAAATCTAAGAAACCCTATAATTTAATGAGATGAATCTCTTAGCATTCACTACTAATTCTAAGAGTGTTTAATTCAGTTTCAATATGAAAAATAGTAATTATCAGTTTTTATTAAAAAGCATTTACATTTCAGAATTAAGTGAAAATCTTAACTGGTAAATTGTAAATAATTCCTTTAGATTGATAATACAAGGGGATCCAATTAATATTAAAAAATTTTTGTCTTACTTTATGATTTAGTCAGTAAAGAATTCTACAACTCCAAGTTAAGAAACAATAAATATTTTATTCAGTGATTTCTTGAATTCAAGTAAAAACATCACTTTAAACCTGTAAGATTTCTTAAATAACAATTCATAACTTTTTAAGTAAGTGGAAGGACTCAAGTTGCAATCTAGTTTGCAAGCTTTTTTTAATCAAATATATGATGCGAGTAATTTAAAAGTTGATAATATTGACTTTTCCATTCCAGACATAGTATTTTAAGATTCTGACATAGCTAAAAATACCCTTTTATCATAGCAAAGTATTCTACAGTATTAAGAGAAGAATAAAGAAAATATAATTTACTTTTACTACCACACTACTTAAAAAAGTGAATTAGATTTGAATTAAATTTAAGTAGGATAAAATGGTGTAGGATTGCTTTCTTCGTCTAGTGGAGTTACCATAAGCTAAAACAATTTCATGATAGATACAAGCAATTTTCGCCAAAAAGGTCTACTTACTAATAAAGTAGAATATCATAAAATTATAATATGTGCTTAAAATGAAATTAATCAAATATGTGATGAAATTGAATTTACTCTTGGGATATCGAATACATTAGATATTTTGCTTATTGTTCTAACACCTATTGGAGCCTTGATATTCTTATACTGGCTTTATTAAAGATACTATGTCATTAAATTCTTCTACAATATGAATTAAATAACATTCTCTGATGAAAAAGTTTATTCAAACAATCATTATCATAAGTAAATTCCTATAATTTCAGACTAATTTGAAATAGCTAAAGAAATCTGGAATATCTATAAAGTTATTCGCATAGATAAAATCGAATAGAGATTATATTAGTAGAAACTAAACTTTTATGATGATGAAGAAAACGTGATTGGTAAAATGTTTGAATAAAACATTAGAAAAACTTCAGACTTAGCTACAACATAGCAAGGCTCTGGTTAAAACAATTAAAACGGAATAGAGATACATTAGACTAATATTGAAAATAATCTACCTTCTAAAGTTAATTCAAGCAAAAAAATTGAATTATCATAAAATTCATTTAATGGAATAAAAGGAGAAAGAGCTCCTAACTAAAAAAATAAAAATCTTAAGTCACAGTCTTCTTAAGAATACGGCTTCAATCTTCATGGAATGCATCCAGGAGGAATCAGTACAGGTAGATAAACAAGTTCGAATAACTTAAAATAGGCTCAAATTGAAGATAATGACGTGAGTAAAAATCAAACAACTCCTGATAATTCAATCATTAGAACTCAGTTAAATCAAGAGTTGAAGGATTGCTCATTTAGTAACGCAGCTCCTAACAATTAAGAATAAATAGCAAATCCAGAAGTTGAAAATAATGATTAATTGTTTGTCAGATAAAATCCTAATCTAATGACTCTAAACTCTGAATAAAACTCACCCACAGAAGTTGCAAATGCAAGATCATAAATTTACAGACACAATAACCACAACGGCTCAATAATTAGGGACAACAACATAGATTAAATGAATATGTCCTTCTTACACAGTTAATTTGAAAAAAGTGATAGTGGAGGCTCTTAGTCTAACCCGTACTAATCCTATTAAGAGTTTATTTACAAAAATAAAAAAATTTAATTAGTTTAAACAAATAATTTCATGAATTAACTAAAAGAACCTTTAGCTGAAAGTTAAGGCTACTATTCTTTTACAAAATATTAAGGTCCTCTTTTAACTTAATATCAAACTAGCTAATTATAAGTTAAAATAGAATAACAAAAAATAGAAGATGATAGGAATCAGCTGATATTTTAAAAGTGTTTCTAAGAAAATAATATTCCTTTTAATAAAACAAATTCTTTTATTGTCAGAGATTTGATAAACAACTCAAGAGTATTTAACGAAAAAGTGTACGATTTGTGGAAAAACATGCAAGTAGTAAGTCCCATTTCATTAAATGATACTCCTGATAATCCATAGATATTAGACAACTATGATTCTCCTAGGTCAAATAGGTAAACTTATAAAAAAAATAATGCTTCAAGCAGAAGTGTATTGAAAAAGATATAGTTGTAATAACAAAAAAAGAACTTGTTAATACTTTCTAAAAATGTTAATGAATAAGTTGAAAAAATTAAAGGCTCATTTTCAAAACTGATTAGAGATTAACTTGACTTAAAGGATTAAGTTAACAGAAGATTATAAAATCTAAAAGAAGAAAACATAATTGATGAATTTTCAGGTATAAACGAAGTTATTTTATTAGATGATATCAAAAAAACTCTAACTAACTACTTAAAGACTAAAATACAACAAAGATTAAATGTTTCTAAGTTCAAATTTCTTCTTAACTAAGTTCAGACAATAACAAGTCGCAAAGACGCGTTGAGTAGATATTTATTTGTTGAGTGCGCAAGACATGTTTTATCAATAGATTCTATTAGCAAATACATTTATGAATATCTAAAGAAGTTAGCTCTATTGTACAACAACTCAAATGATTGGTACAAGTCTTATCTATTTATCGTTGGCCATAATTAAGATAATCAAATTTACCCATTTCCTTCAATTGTTGTTAAAGTAATTTTTAAATAACTTTATATTAATTTTAAAATAAATTTTATTAATAGGATGATATGATTTAACAAGCATTTTTTGATTTGGGAATCCGTTTTCCAGGTAAAGAAGCTTAATATAAAGAAAAAATAAAAATTGTAGGTTAAGCATTGGTTGCAGATGCTTTGGATTTGAATAGATATTCAAATAAATGTGGAGAAAGTCTATTTTTAAGTCCAGATGATTAAATATTGTCTATTAGAGCTATTAACATTCCTGAAAAATCAATAGGTGGTAAAATGAGACAATTTAAGAATTTCCTTTCATGGATGGTAGGAAATTTTGACAAGTAGTAGCTATTAAATAATATGTATATACCTGAATGGATGAGCTGTGATATTACATACAACACAGTGCACATAAAAGGAAATCCAAACAATAGCTAAGTTGGTAGGTATTTAATCATCATAAGTGGAAAAAGAAAACACATTTTACGTTCTTTTATCCTTAAAGTTTTGAAATCGAATTTTAATAATTCATCTCAAAACAATTAATCAAATTATATTAGAATGCCATTCGAAAGCGATGGAAATCTATTTAACGATAGTAAATTAGTAAAGAATTAAATTGAAGCATAATCTCCATACATAGGCATAAAATAAGATGAAATCAAATAATAATAAATCGAATAATAGTCTCAGTAATTGTAATAATAATAGCAATAACCATAATCCTCAAGAATAAAAAGTAAAAGCAAAAGCAAACAAAAAGAAGGTAAAGTATCATCTGAATAAAATATATCAGGAAACAAATATTTACCAAAAACTAAAAGTCTGTTTTAGAAATCAACTTTACCTCTTAAAAGTTCTAGTTATGTAAATTCTCCAAAAAGTTATAAGAGTGTAATCTAAGTAAAAGGTGAATTAGAATAGACACGCTAAAGAGGATTTTCTGAGTACGTAGAAACAAATAAATATTAAATTCATCTGCAAGATAAAATAGTTAGGCCTAAATCATCTTAGCTCATAGAGGAACTCAAAAACAACTAAAATAATTTAAAACCTGTTTCTGAAGAAGAAAATAATAATGAATCTTCTTTTAAAAGCTCTTATATAAGTGAAAATAGGAATATTTTTAACTTAGTACCTCCACATATAGACCAAGTAGTTGAGCCTAGATTTTTCCCTAACAACAAAGATATTTCAGTAACAATGTTTGATGCAAGCTCTAATGATTTGTAAACATAAAGAGGATAATCAGATAATAGTATGACAAACTGAAATCAATTTTTATTTTAAGTGCAAAAAATTTAATATTCTAAGTTTATTTATTTGAAATTATGTGATAAAATCTTTTATATTTTTTATAATTAATTTAACTTACTTTATTACTTTTAATTCATGACAACTCTTAAATTTAAATTTTATTTTTATAAATCTTACTATCATTTTTAACAGAAAAGTAAAAAATTTATTGCAAAATAACTTTAGCAATTTTTTTAAATATCTAAATATAACCCTTTAAAAATATTTTAGTATTCATTCAATAATTATTTTATTGATTGTAATCTTAAATTAAATTTTTAATGAAAAATTTTTTTCTTTTGCTTTTTATCCATTTAGTTGAATTTATCTGCCATAATTGTTAGCTAATATGCAAACTTAGTGCTTACTGTTAATTTTTAAATTTTCTAAGGTAGATCAAAAGGTATTTGTTTCTTAATTTATGAATTCTTCTACTTATTGAACAATATTTAAAAATTATAATAAAGGGTTACTTTAAATTATTAATAATATTAAAAGTATTCATTATAGCTAAATTATTAATGTGGAACAACTATCGATAAAGTAAGAAAGAAAAAAATAAGAGTATATTTAATTAGATCCTTTTTTATTTAAAAAATTGAAAATCAAAGAGTAATAGTTTATTTGTTAGATATTTAAAAACTACATCTACTGAATTAAAGAATAAATCTGTCATACATTATTAATTTGTTTGTTCTTGTGAAGAGATGTGCTATAAATTTATTTAGTAAATGAATTATATATTAATATTTTATTTTTTCATAATTAAGAGTAATTGATTTAAAAATCTTAACTTTTAGTTTAAATTAATTAAATTTAACTATTTAATATAAAAATCAAATAAAAAAAGTTTCTTTATTTTTAGTAATATTGAAAATAATTTTATTGATTCAGCTTATTTTATATATTAAAATAATTTCATTGAAAATATTTATTTAAACTTAGATATGATTTAGATAATTTATTAAATTATATAAAAAATCAAAATAAATTAAAAAAATAATTAATAATTTTAATGTTTAAAATAAATTATTTAAAATGAGAAGAAATAGAATAATAATTTAATTAGATTATTTTAATATATTTATTTAAATTAGCAACTATTTTTATTAATAACAGAAAAAAATTTTGTTTTATTAAGCAATTGATTTATTTATTTAGCATATTTTTATTGTTAGTAGAAGAAGTAAACAACAATAAAAATAATAATCTTCAAAAAGTAATTGATTAGTTAAGAAGCATAAAATTCTAATTAAAAAGTAGAATCAAAAATTAATTAAGACAATATTAATATGAAAGAAGATTAAGATAAATTTTCTAAGTAAGCCACAAAAACATTTTAATCAGAGTATAAAAATGGAATAAATGGCATTTTCGAAGATTCAAAAAAGCTTATAAAATAAGTAATTTAATTTTTTATTCAATATGGTATATCATTTTACATTAATAGGGCTAGTACAAGAAAAGCTTTTAACTCATGGATAGATTCTTTAACAAGAACTACAAAAAAATTTAAATAAATGAAATAGATTTATCAAAACTGTGTAGGAGAATGCTTTATTGCATATATAAGATACTCGATTAATACAAATCTAATGGGTAGATGGCTCTAAAGAAGTAATCGGTTTAACTTCTGAGTAGAGGATACTATTTCATAGGATTATGGAAAAAAATATTGATGAATATTTTAAATATTAATCAGAGTTATACATAATATTGTAGTGACGATAGCTTTGATTCCTAAGATTCTGATTAAATTTTATTCAAAAATGAAGTAGAAGATTCAAAAAGTATGCCTAGTCTAAATTCAAGTCCAATCAACTTTCCAATGGCTCACAAAAATGACTATATAACTGAAACTGAAGATGTTGAAAGTCTGGCTCAGTTGCTTAATCTATCAAATGAGATTATAAATTATTAAGATATTAATAAAATCCCAAAAAAATACAATAGTAATAAAAACATAAAGTTAATAAAAAAATATCAATTCATTTTAAAAAATAGTTTTATTCTAGATTGAAGAATTTTTGTTGAACTTTCTAATTTTAATTTCTAAGACAATCTCATATTACACCGAGTAATTAATTTGTTATAGGAATAAAAATTATAATAATATTTCAACATATTTAAAAGGATGAAGGACTTGAAAATGGTAATTAGTTTTTACTAATTAACTGAAAACTTAATCAATATGCCTGAGATTCAAAGATCTACAGTAAAATTTAGCTTGGATTAAAATTTATATAAAAACCTTATTTTTTTTATTCTAAAAGAAATATAAATTTCTTGATATAACTTTTCAAATAAAGATGAACTATGCTTCTTTGCTTTTTTAGTTAGAACAGTAATTTTTAATTTTTATTTTTGTTATTTCTTGTTTAAACTGAAATAAAAGATTTGAAAGAAGCAAGTTAGAAGCTCAAAAAGCTTATGATATTGCTACTGGAATGGTTAATCTTTAACTAACAAAAGAGCTACAGCAGAAGAAATAAATAGATGGAAAGATTGATCCTTTAATGTTAAGAAAAAATATTTCTAGATAAGAAGAAAATGTAATTAAAAACCCCATCTTAAATATTTATTAATTTTAATTTATTTACTAAGGTAAAATTCTTGATTACATCTTTAGTTCTGCTAGGTTTAATAAATGAGTAAATGAAAAATATTGAAAAATTCTCAGAAACAATTCACTTGATAAACTGGGCGATAAAAGTATTTTTACCTCATAATGCTGACATGAGACATATAAAATAATATTTTATTGACTAATTCAATTAAAAAGTAAAATTTATATTAATTATAAAAACTACCTAATTTATTTAACATTTGATTCAGTATAGTGATTATCTATTAGAGACTGGAGAAGTAACAAAGATATTATAGCAAGTATACAATAGTGAGAGAAATATGCTCTTAAACTAACACAAAGAGGAATAAGTTGAATTAGAGAAAGGAGAAATTTCAAATAGAACTTATTAAGATAAAATTAATAATCATATTTATGAAAAGTATAAACTTAAGGATTTAAATGCTTCTCAATTTATAGTATCATATAGCAAAAAAGAGTTTTAAAAAGATGAAAAAAAACCATACTAATTTGAAGTTAAATAGAGAGACAGCATCTTCATAGCAAATGAAATGAACTCTTAAATGAACTATTTCGACCAAGAGCAGTCTACAGCATACCTTTCTAAAAAAGACAGCGTGCTACATGCGTAGATAGTGGATGATGATATGAGTGCTTCTATCTAAAGAAGTAAAATGTAAGAATTGTATTACTTATCAAACAGCTTTGAGCCATCTTTACAAAACAAAAATTCATAAATGCATGATCCTATATATATAGATGATGATATGATGCTTACTTCTTCAATCTAAATTCCACAAAATGGAACATCTTAATTTAAAAATTACTAAAATAATATTATTCAAAAATCTAATAAATTATCAAGTATAAAAAATTAAATTAGACCAAAGTCAAGCTAATTAAAATAAACAGTGATAAAACCTAAATTATTACTAAAAAGTAGATATTTCCCAGATGATAACACTTAAAAAGAAAACAATAAATAAAAATTTGCAACAGAATAAGTAATTTTTATAAAAATATTTTTTTAAACTAACTTAAATTAAAAAAGAATGAGATTTTCACTGATATCTATGACATGTTTGGAATCAAAAGGCCAAAACATGTAAGTGATTAATTAAACGATCTTGATTCATACACTGGGCAATTAATATCAGAAAAAATATCTCAAGTTGAGTAATTTAACCCCCTATCAAAAGTTATTACTAAGTGCACCTAAGAGCTAAAAGATTCATAATTTGATTAAAAAGAGTTTGGTCACTGCAGAAGGCTAATAGATACTAAAGTAATAAAATTTTAACTAAATATATTTTAAGTTTTAATATTTTATTTCCTCATTAATTAACACCTTTCTATCAAAATAATTAGAAAAAAATTTTGGGTTAATTTATTAATTAATATCACAAAAAAAAATTTATTATTTTTATTTCATATGTTTTATAAAAATATAATAAAATATGAAATTATTAAGATTTTTTTAACTAATTTTTCTTTGATAAAGATACTTCTATTTTTGAAATTTGATTTTAATTAATTCAAAATTAATCCTGCTAAAAATTATTACCAAATTATTTAGGTCTTAATATAAGAGAATTTATTTAGAATAAACAATTTATTTTTTGTATTTATAAACAAACTAATTAAATTTAAAATTTTTAAATTAATCAAAATTAAAATATAAATCCAGCTAAAATAATAAAAATAATAAATAGAAAAAAGAAAAAAAAATTTTTTTAAATCAAATGAAGGCTGTTTTATTAGTTTTGTAATATAATAGTCCCTTTTATTGCTATTTTTTAATATTAAAAAATATCTATTTAATTAAAGAGAATATTTGGTAATGGAACTACTCTAGAAAGTGATAAAAGCGAAAATAAAAAAGATGTACATATTTTAGATGGAAAGAATAAAATCGATTTAGAGGTAAAATAAGAAGCTTACCTAGTAACTAATCATATTGAGGCCTTTAAATCAATAGAAGAACTTAAAGATTTTCATAAGTTGCAAATTTAAGAGAGATTATATCAGTAAAATTTGAGGAGTCAAAAAATTAGCTTAAAAAATAGGCTTCTAAAACATTCAAGCACTCTAGGATTTTAAAATGTATATCAATAATAATCAAAAAATAGCAGTTATCATAATAAAAACTTGAAAATGCAAATGTCTACAATTAATGAAATTAGCAGGGACAAGTTTTTTGTTACATAAGATTCTACGGATGACCAAGAAACAAGATAATTAGACATGAAATAGATTTTATAATTTAATGAGAAAAAAATTAAAGAATTCTTAAATTAAGCAGAGAACTTTAGCAGTTTAAGCTTAGATTAACTGAAAAAAATAGCTAAAGATCAAGTGAAGCAAGAATCTTAGTTAATTAATTAGGATCCAAAGCCCAAGATACCTACGCATATAATACCTTTA
Organism: Tetrahymena malaccensis 436; assembly: GCA_000231845.2. Classification (NCBI taxonomy): domain Eukaryota; phylum Ciliophora; class Oligohymenophorea; order Hymenostomatida; family Tetrahymenidae; genus Tetrahymena; species Tetrahymena malaccensis. Next base: position 248,278 of record JH720064.1, on the reverse strand, counting down.
AAGCACGATGCTAATAGAGAGGCATTATTGTAATCAATTAATTCATTTATATTTTACTTATTTTTATATTTTATGAATAGAAAAAGTTGTAAAGAATATCATTAAAATTTAATTTCAAAACATAATTAATTGGCATAAAGCACAAAGCATTTAAATTTAGTAAATGAAGCTAAATATGCTACTAACTTAGGCGACATCATATCTATCAAAATGAAAATCAGTAAAATGGATTCATAAAATAAAACTTCAATTATGAGTAACAGGAGCATTAGAAAATCAATACTTGCTAACTTAAGTAATCTAACATAATCTCAAAAATTTGTTAAAACTGATTAAAACAAAAATTCTTCTCATTCTTGAATCAATTCTTATTAATAAATATTTATTATATACTTTAAGGATAATATTTAATCCTAAATTTAACTTCATTTTTATGTTGAATAAATTAATTTAATAAATTATATGTTTTTTTCTGTACTTAAACTATTCAAATCAAAATTTATTTAAATTCTTTTCTTGATATTTTATTTTATAATTTTTTTTATAAATAATCCATAAAAGTTTTTAAAATATTTTAAAAATAAAAAAAATTTAATTATATTGATTAAATATATGTTTTGTAATTATTTATCATTTTATAAATTTAAAATAAAAAGATCTTAATTGTTAGTCAACTTAATATTTTTATTAAATGATTAAGGCCAATTTATATTCTAATAAAATAGATAATTTTTGAATTGATTATATTCAATTACTATTACTGGTTGATAAACAATCTATTTTATGATTAAATAGACATTTTTATAAATAATTTTTTGCCATTCATTTGATTGATTCTTGCAGATTAAATTTTTTTGGGATTTTGGTTATTTATGCAAATTACAATCAACAGATAAAAGCTAATTAATATTTTTTAGATCTTAATTGTAAAAATATCAATATTTATCAAATTAGTTTTAATGGAAATTGAACAAATAAAAAGGGATTAAAAATTAATTATCGAAAGAAATTAAGAATATCTGCTAAGCATAACAGATTAAAATTTTAGTATGAAAGATGAGTAAAGTGAAGACCCGTAAATAGAAGCAAACTCTAGTTTTAAATATTAGTAATCAAGCATAGAATCTTCATAAAATCAAAATAATAAAAACAGCATGGTAGAGGAAAATTAGCTTCAATCTTCTTCTTAAATAAAGAAAAAAATATATAAAAATGATGAATAAAAAGTAGTAAAAAGAGGAAGAAAACCTAAATTGCAATTCAAAAAGGCTGAATACGATTTTAAAACAACTAACTTAACTAATTTGAGTGATCTATAAAATTAATTCTAATTTGAGACGAATATCATGAAACCTATTCCAAATTTAAAAGTTTTTTTTCTAGCTGGTGATATTCTTGCTGAATTAAAAGGAGCTAGTAATTAGATGGGAATAGACATTTTTTTTGAATAGAGAAGTACTTTGTTTATGGAAAAATTGAAATATGGGACTTCATTTGAAGTTGCGACTAATCGCCCACTAAAAAACTTTTAATCTGTGATTTATTAAATGGAGAACTCTTAAGATTAAAAGCTTTACAAATTTTCTTAATTTTTAAAGAAACACCAAGAGCTAGTTTACATGATTAGCTCTTAGATTTAAGATCTTCAAAATTCTTATCATTTCAATTAAGAGCATATTCAATATATTATTGATTAAAGATAATAAATCATTTAACAATAAAGGAAAAAATTACTAGAATAGGTATTTAATTAAGATTAATTTAGCATAATTGCAACAGTGAGTTTATCTTTGAATAACCAAACAACAACAATATCTAATATTTGTTTATCAAAACCAATGATAGCTCTGATTGGATGTAGAGATGAATAAAACGTCTGTGAAATACTCAAACTAGGATTCTTCAAATTAATTAGTCAAGAATCTAGAAGTTAATTTATGTCATGCAACGTTTAAGCTCAGTAGGTTTATGAATCAGTTTTGAAATTGGATTTAGATGATTTAGAAATAATGACTTTTGACTTTATAAAAATAGCATGTAAAGGTCAATTTTAAACAATACCAGTGACATATCCTGATAACTTAAAATTTGAAAAGTACCCTCTTTTAAATTTAGAAAAATTCTATGTAGTTTAATTTGATATCACACCTTGGCATATAGAACAAGTATTAAAATTAAGAAGAGAATATATATATTAGGCACCTTAGAATAAAAGTTTTCCTAATAATTACAACTATAATAGCTTCTTTGAATTTAATTTTTTTGAATATAGTATTTAAAGTTAAATCTTTCTAGAAAAATATTATTAGTAAGAGTTAGATAGAATTTAATAAGAAAATTAAAATAAATAAACATAATAATAAAGAGATAATATCGATTTTGATAAATAAGAATGTGGATATAGATTTTTGTGAAATTAATTAATTGTTAATAATTATACTGTATATTGAATTTATTTTAGTTATAATTTATGTAATTTCATAAAAATAAGTTGTCTAATAAATCATTTGATTATTAGATATTTTCAAATGTTTTATTATTTTAATTTGGAAAATTTTATTACTCTTCAAATTCATTTAATTAATAAAATTATATGATTAAATCACTAATTTAAATCATTTTTAGATAGTTTTCTTGGCTTAATAGTATTAATAGTATTAAGATTTAAGATATCTTGAAATTCTTATCCAATTTCAAATTGTAAATTTAATAAATTTTTCAAGATCTAAACTTAATCTTAAATGTTATCATAGTCTTTTACAAGCTCTTAGCTAATTTAATTTAGTTTATTTTCATATTTTTTTTATAAATTAAGAGTAATATCATGACACACTTCTGCAAGCTCTCCAGTATGTAGGGTTAAAGAAAAAGGGATATCTTATTTTGTTTTCTTAAAATTTTCTCTAGTTTTATCTCCTCTAATACCATGATATTTATTTGTAAACTCTTCAGTAATTGGAATTAAAGATAAAGGAGTATATTATTTTGTACTCTTAAAATGATTGCTTATTGTATCTCTGCTAATGTCATGATATTCTTTTGCAAGCTCTTCAGTAATAGGAATTAAAGAAAAAAAAAATAACTTATTTTAAACTCTTAAAATGTTCGTTTTTTGTATCTAGGTTAATGTTATGATATTTTATTGCAGGTTATTAAATAGTAAGCCATTTTAATTACATCTTATTAAAATAACTATTCAATTTTGACATACACAAACTATTAATCTTTCTAATATTTTAGTCTGATGACTATTATAATCTTGATGCTTTATTTTTAGAGAATAAGTATATTTGATTAGAAATCCTATTGAAAATTTATTAACCTACGAATTGATCCTCTTTTATGATTTTTAAATCAGAAATTAAATTCAATTCTAAGCAAGTTCTTACTCCTATATCTACACAATCTCTGTATTAATCTCCTTTTTGTCCAACATGAACTGAGCTTTTAGGTTTATAAAATTCTATTTTTTTTTAAGGAATCTTAAAATATAATTTTTCATTCATATATATTAAAATTAGAGTAGTATTTATATTATTAGCAATGTGACAACTAAATTAGGAATTCGAAGGAACAATTATAAAAATTTTTTAAGAATAAAATGATTGTATGTATTTCTGGTAATTAATTTTTAAATACAAGTTAAACATTTTTTTACCAAAGCTAAAGGTAGATATTTTTTTATTTATTAAATTCAAGGGTATTATATTTTTATAATATATTTAACAATATTTGAGTTTTCAATGAAAAAACTACAAACCACAAAGAAAATACAAGACACTAAATAAATTATTAAGTAAATTTGCGCAGAAAAAGTAAATTCAATTACAAAGAAAGAAAAAAGAATTATATTATCATAAATTTTAAGAATAAATGTAAAGCTAAGATCATTTAGAAAAAGAAAATAATGTAAAATAAGATAAAGAAGAAGAAGATCAAAGTGATGATAGCGATGAAAGATATAGTGAAGATGATATAGATTATCCTTTAGATCTTTTTAGAGTTTGCATGGAAACAAATTGTACTGATGGTGTAAAAATATTGTTAGCTCAGAATCCTAATTTTGATTTCAGGTATGGTAGAGGGCAATATATTATTTAGGCAATAAAAGATAATAATGCAGAATTGCTTTAATTATACATAGATAGATTACAAAAAAATTATATAAATAAAAAGCAAAAAGAGAGCCAAATAGCAGGTCATCTAGCCAGATTTAAACTTAGAAAATATTTATAAAATGGTTTAGATGAAGCAGATGGATATGATCTTAATTTAGATGATGTGTTGGTTGTAATAAAAAAATATATTCCAATAGATTATAAAGAATTAGATAGAAGTCAAGACATTCTAAATGATTTTCCAAATGATATGAAAAGTCTCCCTGATTTGAATAACTGAATGATTAAATAATTAAAAATAATCATATTAAATTAATACTATTTTTTCACTAAAAATAAATAATTCTATTATTAGTTATCATTTTATATTTTGAAATTTATTACAATTAAAAAAAATAAACCATCATATCATTTTTGTTTTTAAAGAAATTTATTATTTTATATTCAATATTGCTTTTTTAAATATTGTTTTTAAATTTCTTATCAAATATTTTCTCGTTTGGTTGGTTAATATTTTACATATAAAATTTTCATTCATTTTTTCTTCTTTAAAATGCTCTTAAATAAAGTTTAATGAAAATTAATTTTACTTAGCAGAAAAAATCTCATTCAAATATTTAAAAATTTCTAAAGAAGAAAAATATTAAGGATAAATCAATTAAATTGAAAATTTTAATCTAAATTATTAAATTTCAAATAATGTTTTAATTTAAAAGATAAAAGACTTAATTTTAATACATTAAGTAATATAACAATTAGTTATAATGCCATTTATTGGAATCTATAAAATGAAGTAGTAATACTAAAATGGTATTTACCAATATAAATTTATTAAGAGGAAGATTTTAAACATGACCAGTGGTTAAATTACCTTATTATTATATAATTTTAATTTCATAAGCTCTAATAATTCTCATAATCCACTTAATATCTATCAAGCTTGTTAAGTACTTAAAAGTGAAACAACTAAAATTAAGAAATGAAAATATTTTTAAAAACAACTTAACTAATCTCTAATTTAGCTTTATTTTGTGGATAAATTTATTTTGATAGTTGCGAATTATAATATTTTTCTAATTCAATTTTATAAATAATGAATTTTAATCTTTAATAATTTAATATATATTTTAATTATAAACTATTGTTAATAATAAAGTGATATTTTATGTTATAGCATCATATCTGCTCTGTTTTGGATAGCTATATCAGAATGTCCAGATATAAAAACTCTTAAAATTGTGAACTTTTGTAATATTTATCCAATATTGTATGGAATTTACTTAACTTTTCCTTTTTACTTAAATTATATTGATGAAGAAAAAAGTCCATTAGCTTTTTAGCTTAAGATAGTCAATAAATAATATGTATTAAATAATCATAGTCTACTTACTTATTAATAAAATAAGATTATTCATATATTTTTTAAATTTAATTACTATTACAGGTTGACAAACATTCTGTTTTATTGGCTAAAAAGAAAACTTAAAAATTGTTATTTGGTATTAATTTAATTGATTCTTATAGATTTTATTTTTTGATATTTTAATTTATTTATCTATATAGCAATCAACAGATAAAAATGAATAAATATTTTTTAGATCTTAAATGTAAAAACAAACAATATTTATAAAATTAGTTTAATTGAAGTGAAGAAATAAAAAACAATTTAAGATCTATTTTTAAAAAAATAAAGAATATGTGCAGAGCATACAAAATTAAAATAATAATATGAAAGATGAGGAAAAGATCAGTGAGCAATAGGCAAATCAACCAAGCAGAGAGTCTACATAAAATTAAAATAATAAAATTAGGATATCAGAAGAAAAATCTCTTCAATCTTCTACTTTAATGAAAAAAATATAAAAATGATAACTAAAATATTCTAAAAAGCAGAAAAAACTAAAATTTGAATTTAAATAAGCAAAACATGATTTTAATACAACTAACAAATCTAATTTGAGTGATATAAAAAATTAATTCTAATTTGAGATGTATATCATGAAACCTATTCCAAATTTAAAAGTTTTTTTTTATCTGACGATATTCTTGCTGAATATAAGGAGCTAGTAATTAAATGGGGATATATATTTTTTGAATAGAGAAATACTTTGTTTACGGAAAATTAAAATATGGGACTTCATTTGAAGTTACAACTAATTGCCTACTAAAAAACTTTAATCTGCCATTTTTTAAATTGAGAACTCTTAAAATTAAAAGCATTATGAATTTTCTTAATTTTTAAAGAAAAACAAAGAAATATTTTACATTACATGTTAACTCTTTGATTTAAGATCATCAAAATTCTTATCAGTTCAATTCAGAGCATATTAAATTAATTATTGATTAAAGATAATAAATCATTTAATAACAAATGAAAATTTTGCAAGAATAAAAATTTAATAAAGATCTATTAAGCATAATTGCAACAATAGGTTTATATTTGTATAACTAAACAACATCAATCTCTAACATTTGTTTATCAAAACCTATTTTAGCTTTGATTGAATGTAGAAATGAATAGAACATCTGGTGAAATATTTAAACTAAGATTCTTCATTTTAATTAATCAAGAATCAAGTAAATAGTTTATGTTATTCAACGTTTAAGCTCAGTAGGCTTAAAATTCAATTTTGAAATTAGATTTATATGATTTAGAAAAGCTCTATGTAATTTAATTTGATAGTACACCTTGGCATGTAGGTATGGTTGGTATTAAAATTAAGGAGAAAATAAATATTATGTACCTTAAAATAAATGTTTTTTAAAAAACTATTACAATAGTTTTTTGAATTAATTTAAAGTTAAATTTTTCTGGATAGGTATTATTTGTAAGAGTTAGATAGAATTTAATAAAAAAATTAAAATAAATAAACATAATAATAAAGAGATAATATCGATTTTGATAAATAAGAATTTGGATATAGATTTTTGTGAAATTAATTGTTAATAATAAGAATTTAAAACAAAAGATTATCTTAAACTTTATTATTTATGAACTAAAAATTATTTACAACTCTTTTTTTATTAAATAATTTTGATAATCTTATTTTTATTTAAAAAAAAATCAATTTTATGAATTATTCTTGTTGAAAAATAAATTAAGATGTGTAAATACAATTAAAACTTAATTTAATTCCAGAAATAGAAATCTTGAAAACTCATAAAAAATGATGCTTTAAAAATAATATTTATTTAAAATTAAAAATAAAATTATTAGCTAACATACTATTATTAATATAAGTTATGCTTGTATACAAAAAGTGTTATTAAATACATATTTTTTGAATGATTTGGAGTTTTTCTATTTAATTAAAATTGAATTATTGCATTGGAATGTTTTTTATTTATTTTTATTTTAATAATATTTTACTCTAATATAATATGCAGCTATTTGAAAAAGAATCCATTTTTTATTTGTCTTAAGTTTAAAAAATACAATAAATTAAAATATATTTTAATAAATCTTTAAAAAAATTAAATTTAAATTTAGATACAAAACAAATAAAAATAGTAAAATAAATATAGTAAATATTGATCTGATGATCTAATGGTTAAAAAACTATGCTGTAATATGTTTGAAGGACATTTTAATTAATTAGAATTTTTTTTATGGATAGTCTATTCATTATTTGGATTAAATGATAATGGCCTGCTTTTTTATTAAGCCAGATTTAAGCTTAGAAAATATTTATAAAATGGTTTAGAAGAAACAGAAGGATATGATCATAATTTAGATGATATTATGTTTATAATAAAAAAATATATTCCTATTGATTATAGCGAATTAGATAGAACTCAAGCCATAAAAAATAATTTTCCAAAAGATATAAAAAATCTTGCCTATTTAGATAACTGAATGGTTAAATAATTAAAAATCATCATATTAAAATAATATTATGTTTTATCTAAAAATAAATAATTTTATTATTAGTTATCGCTTTGTGTTTTGAAATTAAAAAAATATAAACCACTATTTATTTCATTTTTTTTATCAAGAAATTTATTATTAATTATTCAAACTTGTTTTTTTTTAATTTTGTTTTTTAATTTCTTATCAAACATTTTTCTTGTCTGGTTAATATTCTACTTATAAAATATTTTTCGATTCTTCCCTTTTTAAAATACAATCAAATAAAGTTTAATAAAATTAACTTTACTAACAAAAAAAAATCTGATTCAAATACTTAAAAGAAATTAAAGGAGAAAAATATTAAGAATAAGACTTCAATTTAATCTTGAACATTTTAATCTTAGTTATTAAATTTCAAATTATGTATAAATGCACATTTAAATAATATCTTAATTTGAAAGATCAAAGACTTAATTTTGATACTTTAAGTAATACGATAAGTTGTAATTATTCGATTAATTAAAATGCATAAAATGAAGGAGAAGTAATACTAAAATAGGTAATTTAAAAATATAAATTTATTGGAAGGAAGAATTTTAAACATGATCAATGGTTAAATTAGCTTATTATGTAATTTTAATTTCATAAGTTCTTATAATTCTCCAAGCGCACTTAATATTTAGCAAGCCAGTTAAGTACTTATAAGCGAAATAACTTTTAAAAAATTAATAAATAAAAATATTTTAAACAATAACAAAGCTGATCCTGAATTTAAGCTTTGGAGGAGCTATTAAAGTGTAAAACTAAAAAAAAAGTTGTTTTCTAAAAAATGAGAACTTTGCTTTGAATGTTAATAGTAGAAGAATACTAAGCTTTTGAAGAATGGAAAGCTCCTCATAAGTTAAAAGCAGGATGTTAATAAAACAAGCAATGAGGAGTAAAATTTATCAACTTTACAAATCTTTCATAGGTGTGTTTACTTAATATTCTTTTGCATAATCAATATATTTTACTAAGGAACCAAAATAACATATCTAATTTATATTTAATTATCGCTCTGTACTAAGTGAAAATCACTTTAAAAAATTTTTAAATAATTGATAAATTTTCATCTTTGATGATTAAAAATATAATTTTTTTTAACTGCTATTAAAAATAAAGCAAAATTTTATGGTTATAACATCGAATCTGTTCCACTCCACTTTGGATAGTTATAACAGATATCCAGATATAAAAGCTCTTAAAATTTTAGTCACTTATATTTTGGAAACTACCTAAAGTTTCCTTTAAACTTAAATTTTATTACAAAAATAAAATTCAATTAGATTTAACTGCTTTAAATATTCAATAAATTATTTGCCTAAAATAATCGTAGTCTACTTACTTTTTAATAATATACGATTATTCATCGATTTTTAAATTAAATTAAATTCTATTCCAAATTTAAAAAATTTTATTTTAGCTGGTCATATTCTTGCTGAATAAAAAGGAGCTAGTATTTTAAATATATTGTTTTTTAATTAATGATTAAATATTTCTGTTTTTTGCTGAATGTTCTGTTAAGAAAATATTCTTTTTATTCTATTATATGGACTCATAGATAAATTATTTACATCATTTTTTACATAAGAAGTAAATTATTCATCTTGTTTGTAGTTCAATAAGCCTTTTATCTGTGATTTTTTCATTTTAATCTAATATTTAAATCCTCAAAGATTTATGATTCATTCAATTAGAAGTAAAAATTTAGCATTAGTATATTTTTTTTGTAAGATAAAGGTAAATATAATTTTTTGTAAATTATATTAAAAAATATTTGAGTTCTTAAAGAAAAAAATACAAGACACAAACAATATAAAATACTTATAGAAAATATAAGACACAAAGAAAATTATAATCTAAATTTCTGATAAAGAAATATAATCAATTAAAGAAAGAAAAAAGAATAAAACAATCATTGATTTTTATAAGAAAAAATGTAAAGCTAAGATCATTTCGAAAAAGAAAATAATTTAAAAGAAGATAAAGAAGATAAGTATGATGACGATGATGATTATGATTATGATAGTGATGATGATGTAGAATTTCCTATATGATTTCTTAGATACTGTATTGTAAGAAATTTAACTGAAGCAACAAAATTTTTTCTAGCTGAGACTCCTGATGCTGATTTCAGGCATGGCAGAGGGAAATTTTTTGGTTCGGCAATACTAAAAAATAATGCAGAATTACTTTAATTATATATTGATACGTTATAAAGAAACTATATTGATAAAAAGCAAAAAGAGAGTGAAGCAGCAGGTAATTATGCTAGATTTAAGCTTAAAAAATATTTAAAAGAAGGTTTATATGAAGCAGAAGCATATAATCCTAATTTAGATGATGTTAAGGCAATAATAAAAAAATATATTCCTATAGATGAAGATGATAATAACGAATTAGATAGAAGTTAAGACATTGAAAATGATTTTCCAAAAGATATGAAAGATCTTCCTGATTTAAGCAACTGATATCGTTTTAAAATAATATTATGTTTTAGCTTAAAATAAATAATTCTAATATTAGTTATCACTTTATATTTTGAAATTAATTAGAATTAAAAAAAATTAACCATTATTTCATTTTTTTTTATAATAGAAATCTATTATTAGTTATTAATTTCAATCAAACATTTTTCTTGTTTGGTCAATGTTTTACATATAAAATATTTTTCTATTCTTTCCTTCTTAAAATCTCTTAAATTAAGTTAAATGAAATTAATTTTGCAAAACAGAAAAAAAATCTGATTCTAATATGTAAAATATTTCTGATCAAGAAAATTATTAGGAATTAGATTTCAATTGAAAATTAAATTTTACTTATTAAATTTTAAAGGAGTTATGAATGCAAATTTAAGCAATGAAAGACTTAATTTTAACACTTTAAATAATATAATGAGTAATAGTAATGCTATTAATTGGAATGTATAAAATGAAGGAGTAGTAATACTAAAATACATATTTATAAATATAAATTTATTGAGAGGAACAATTTTAAACATAATTTGTGGTTAAATTAGCTTGCTATTATGTAATCTTAATTTCATAAATTCTAATAACTCTCTTTGTGCACTTAATATTTAGCAAGCTAGTTAAGTACTTATAAGTGAAACAACTTTAAAAAATTAATAAATTAAAATATTTAAAAAAATAACTAAGCTGATCTTGAATTTAGCTTTGAAGGAGGGAACTATTAAATTTTAATATTATATAAAATTATAATTTTGTCTTGATTGTTTAATAATGTTCTGCTCTTAACTTAGGGGGAGCCATCCATTTTAAAAGGCATAGTAATCTTCTGCTTTTAACATTTAATTATCTCATTTTTTAGAATATACCTTTAATTTTGGATGAGGAGCAGTTTATTTCTATATAGTCAAAGGGATGGTGATAAATAAATAAAACCCTATAAAATCATTTGATGGAGAAGTTGATTTTGAGAGTTGTAAATTTAAATATTTTTCTAACTAAATTATCAACTCTATAAAGCTTTCATAGGTTGTGTCTATTTATTATTCGTTTGCATAATAAATATACTTTGCTAAAAGATCAAGGTAATTTATCAATTTTATATTTAATTTTCCCTTTGTTTTAAGGCCAAATCACTTTTATAAATTGAAAATAATTGATAAATTTTAATCTTTGATAATTAAAAATATATTTTTATTTTTTAACTATTATTAAAAATAAAGCAAAATTTTATGGTTATAACATCAGATATGTTCCATTTTGGAGAGGTATATAAGATATTCAGATGTCAAAGCTCTTATAATTGTGGCGGATCATAGTAATAACCGAATATAACTTGGAAAATACCTAAATATTCGATTATACTTAAATTTTATTGACAAAAAAAATTCCATTAGATTTCACTGCTTTAAAGAGTCAATAAATTATTTGTATTAAATAATCATAATATACTTACTTATTAATAAAATAACATTATTGACGAATATTTTAAATTCAATTACTTTTAATGATTGGCAAACATTTTATTTTATTGGTTAAAAAGAAATGCTATTAATTTAATTGATACTTATAGATTAATTTTTTTTAATATTTTAGTTTATTTACGCAAATTATAATCAACGCATAAAATTGAATAAATATTTTTTAAATCTTAAATGTATTAACAAACAATATTTATAAAATTAGTTTAATCAAAAGTGAAGAAATAAAAATCTATTAAAGATTTAGTATTGAAAAAAATTAAGGATATGTGCAGCGCATAACAAATTAACATTTTAATATGGAAAATGAGCAAAATAAAGACCCAAAAACGCAATCAAATTATAGTTGTACAGATTAGCAATCAAGCTTAGAGTCCCCGTAAAATAAAAATAATAAAAGTAGCATAATAAAGTAAATTTTTCTTCAATCTTCTACTTAAATAAAAAATATATATAAATAATGAGTAAAATATTCTAAATAGTGGAAATTAACTATTGAGAATTCTAAAACATATAACACCATCAAGTGGGAATCATAAATATCTTCAAAATAAAATTTATCTGAAATCTCAGCTAAGTGTTATTCACTTTCTAAATATCCTTTAAAAAAATGTCAAATTTTTCTTTAAGAATATTATTGGAATTAGCATGATTTTAATAGTAATGATCATCAGGTATTATCAATTGATTATTAAAAGCTTTTTTTAAATCCTCAATTTGATTCTAAATAAATTCAATAATGTTCTTTTAAAATATATTGTTTTTTAATTACTGATTAAAAATCTCTGTCGTTTGGTGAATGTTCTGCTAAGAAAATATTCTTTTTATTCTATTCTATTCTATGGACTCATATATAAATTATTAAATCATTTTTTTTATAAGAAATAAATTTTTTATTTTCTTGTTCATTAAGCCTAATGTCTATTATTTTTTCATTTTAATCTAATAGCTAAATGCTCAAAGATTTCTGCTTCATTCAAGTAGAAGTAAAGTTTTAGATAAAGATTTATTTTTTTTTTGTTAGCATAGATAAAGGCAGATATTTTTTTTTGTAAGCTATATTCGAAAATATTTTAGTTTTTAAAGATTTAATATAAGACACAAACAAGATAAAAGACATAAAAAAATTACAAAACACAAATAAAACTATTATCTAAGTTTTTGATAAAAAAATACTATCTATTAAAGGAAAAAAAAGAATAAAATAATCATTTATTATAGTAAGAAAAAATGTAAAGATAAGAAGATCATTTGGAATAAGAAAATATTGTAAAAGAAGAAGAAGAAGATAAGGATGATGACAATGATGATAAAGATAGTGACGATGATGTAGAAATACCTATTTCAAAGCTTAGGTTTTGTATGGTATAAAATTTAACTGAACTAACAAAATAATTTCTAGCTGAGAAACCTGATACTGATTTGAGGCATGGTAGAGGGTTTTTTTTTGGTTATGCAATAGAAAAAAATAATCCAGAATTACCTTAACTATACATAGATACATTTTAAAGAAACTATATCGATAGAAAGCAAAAAGAGAGTGAAGTAGCAGGTAAATTAGCTAGATTTAAGCTTAGAAAATATTTATAAAAAGGTTTAGAATATACAGATGATTTTGATTAAATAGATGATGTTCTGGTTGTATTAAAAAAATATATTCCACTTGATGATAGCGAAATAGATAGGACTCAAGACATTGAAAATGATTTTCCAAAAGATATGAAAAATTTTACTGATTTGAGCAACTGAATGATTAAATTATTAAAAATCATCGTATTGAAATAATATAATGTTCTCACTAAAAATAAATAGTTCTAATATTTGTTATCACTTTATATTTTGAAATTAATTAAAATGAAAAAAATATAAACCATCATTTCATCTTTTTTTAACAAAGAAATCTAATATTTATTCCATCTTGTTTTTTTTTATAATATATTTTTTTAAATTCTATCAAACATTTTTCTTGTTTCGTCAATGTTTTTCATAGAAAAAGTTAATCCATTATTTCCTTCTTAATATGCATTTAAATAAAGTTAAATGAAATTAACTTTACAAAGCAGAAAAAAATCTGATTAAAAAATATTTAAAAGCTTTCTGAACAAGAAAATTATTAGGAATAAGATTCCAATTTAATTGGAAATTTAAATCTTAGTTGTAAATTTCAAAAAATATATAAATGCAAATTTAAGTAATGTCTTAATTTAAAATATGAAAGACTTAACTTAAATACTTTAAGTAATATAATAAGTAAAAGTAATGAATTTTAAACATTATTTATGGTTAAACTAGTTTAATATTATGTAATTTTAATTTCATTAGTTTTAATAATTTTGTTTGCGTGCTTAATATTTAGTTAGCTTGTTAATTACTTCTTAGCAAAACAACTTTAAAAAAATTAAGAAATGAAAACATTTAAAAAAATAATTAATATGATCCTAAATTTAGCTTTGAAAGAGCTATTAAAGTGTAAAACTACAAAAAGTTATAATTTAATCTTGATTATTTTATTAATGTTCTGCTCTTAACTTAGGTGGAGCTATCAAGATATTAAAAATGATTTTCCAAAAATATTTATGATTTGAGTGACTGAATGATTAAATAATTAAAGATAATCATATTAAAATAAAATTATCTTGTAAAGAAAAATGGATAATTTTATTATCAGTTATCATAATACATAGTGAAATTAATTAGAATTAAAATGAAAATTAATCATCATTTCATTTTTTAAATAAAACTAATTTATTATTATTAATCTAATCTATATTTTTTTTATTATAAACCTTTTAATATTCTGATAAAAATTTTTTCTTGTTGATTAATGTTCTATTTAGAAAATGTTCAATAATTTTTTCCTTCTTAAAATGCATTTAATAAACAGTTATAATACTGGAATGAACAAATTGAAGGAGTAATACTAAAATCATATTTATAATTATAAATGTATAGAGAAGTTATATTTTAATCATGATTGATGGTTAAATTAACTTATTATTGTGTAATTTAAATTTTATAAGCTCTTATAATTCAATAATGATCATAATATTTTGCAAGATAGTTATGTATTTTTAAGATAACAACTTTTAAAAATTTAAGAAATGAAAATTTTTTAAACAATAAGTAAGTTGATCCCTAATTTAGTTTTGAAGTAGGTGCTATTAATGGGTAAAACTACGAAAAATTAACAATTTATTTTAGTTTGTTATAAATGCTCTGCTCTTAACTCATGAAGAGCTAACTATCATTCTTCAAAGTAAAAATATTCTTCTATTTTTAACATGTAGGATTCTCATTTTTTTAAAAACACTTTTATTTATGGGTCAGGAGGAGCGCTTTAATTCTAATTAGTCAAAAGAATAGAAATATAAGATTCTAATTTTGAAAGTTATTCTGCTATTTAATTATTTCCTGGAGCAATTTATTTTGAGAGTTATAAATTATATATTTTTCTAATTAAATGTATCAATTCAACTAAGCTTTTATAGGGTGATCTATTTATAATCAATAATATACTTTTCTTAACAAGTTTTTTGCCTAAAAAAGATATTATTTTCTTAAATAACAAAAGTAATTTATGTATCCTAAATATAAATTTCTCTTTGAATTAAGCAAACTTCACTTTTATAAATTTTAGATTAATTCAGTATTTTTTAGTTGATAAATTTTAATATTTAATAATTATAAAATATTTTATTTATAAACTATTTTTAAAAATATAATAATGTATGGTTATAATATCAGATCTGTTATTTTGGATAGCTATATCAAATATCCAGATATTAATATGTTAAAATTAAGAAATCTTATATTATTAACCAAATATCTTGTTAAAACGACCTAATTTTTATTTTATTGATGAAGAAAAAAATGGAATATATTTTACAGCTTTATATAGCCAATAAATAATTTGCATTTGATAATCATAGTCTACTTATTATTAATGAAATAGGGCTATTCATTAAATTTTTAAATTCAATTACTATAATTACTATTACTGGTTGATAAAAATTCTATTTTATTGGTTAAAAGGAGCACTTAAAAAGTTATTTGCTACCAATTTAATTGATTCTTGTATATTAACTTTTTTAGATATTTTAACTTATTTATGCAAATTACAATCAAAAGATAATAGTAAATAAGTATTTTTAGATCATAAATGTAAAAAGTTACAATATTTATAAAATTACTTTATACAAAAGCGAAAAAATAAAAATAATTAAAGATTTATTATTGAAAAAAATTAAGAAAATACAGGGTATAATAAATTAAAATTTTAATATCAATGATGAACAAAGTTAAGATCCATAAGAAGAAGCAAATTATAGCTTTAGAGATTAGCAATCAAGTATAGAGTCTACATAAAATTAAAATAATAAAAGTAACATAATTGAAAAAAATTAACTTCAATCTTCTTCTTAAATAAAGAAAAATAAATAAAAAAATTAAAAAGTTCTAAAATTCCTCAAATTAATTAATCAAGAATTTAGAAGATTGCTTATTTCATACAACAACTCAGTAGACTTAAGTGCCAGTTTTGAAATTGGATTTAGAAGATTTAGAAATAAAGATTTTATTTAATACATTTATTACTTGCTTTTATTTCTAAGAAATGTAAAAAAAGAGAAGGATCAATTTTATTTTATTTGGTGATCTATTAATTACACATTTTAAAATTTAATATATAAATAAATTTAGTATTAAGAGTAGAATAAAAAGCTGTATTTATTTTATTTACAATAGGTTATTACATATACTACAAAATTTTAAGGTAAATTTCTGATAGAGATATTAAAAAATAAATTTGCTTACTTTAAAATATCAATTAAAGGAAAGTAAAAAGTTAGTCTATCATTTAAAATAGTAGTACTATATAAATATCTTATATCTTAACAATTCCTGATTGTTTATTTCATACTATTTACTTATTGCTAGAACCATATTATTAAAGATATCTAATCTTTTCAAAATTTTAATAAAATGTCAGTTAATAGTTTATAAAAAGGGTTATTTAAATATGCAATTGTAAATATACTCTCATTTTTGTATGAAACGTTATAATTTATTTTTATTTTAAAATTAAATCTATTAAATATTAAGATTTTAGCTATTTTATTTCATTTTACTTTTAAAATATGTGAGAAATTATCTTCAGATTAGGAATTTATTTGCTAATAAAAAATTTACCTTAAAATATTGTTTTAAGTTTTTATCAATAATTACTTTTTATATTTTCAAGAAAAGAAAAAAAGGAAGAAAATAAACTGTAATTATTTAGAAGTAATAATAAAATTTTTTAATTAGAACAAAAAAATAAATTTGGGCTTATTATATGAGAAAATTCTAGTTCTATTTATGAGGAAAGCTAATTTTTATCTTTATTTATTTGTTTTAAAATTTATTATAATATTTTTTCATTTATAAAAAAAAAATTATTCAAAAAATAAAAGAAAAATATTAAATTAAATAAAAATGATTAGAAAAATAGTTATAATTTTAGTCTTTAAATGCATTTGGGGATAAGTTACTTTAAAGAATTGCAGTAATTAAAATTAGTATTATGATTTATCTATACAAAGCTGCGGAAGTTGTTAAGAACTTTGTGATTCTTGTAACGATGTAGACAGCTGTGTTAGCTGTAACCAAAATTTCTATTAAGTAAATTATTTATAAAAATGGTTAAAAGTGGTAAAATGAATTTATTATTAAAGGAATAGGGGTCAAAAAAATGTGTAAAATAGTGTTAAAGCAATTAGTATCATCAAAAATTTTTCTAGAAATGCATTAGTTGTGAAATAGATAATTGCAAATAATGTGATTTAGAAAATAATTTGTGTTAAATATGTAGTGATGGGTGGCAATTAGCAAATGATTAAAAGAGCTGCTTAAAACGAGAATGCTTAGAAAATGATCTATATTATTATAATGAAGGATCTGGTAATTGCACAACAAACTGCCCTGAGAAATATGATACAGATAAAAGGATGTGTGTGAATATAAAAAAATTTAGCGAAATAAAAACTGCTGCGCCTAAAAACTAGATTCATTAAGATGAAATTACAGAAATATTTTATTATCAAAAACTTTCAGGTGAGAAAATGGTAAATAATTTTAAATATCCCTTAGATGAATTAATTAATTAATTTTTTAATAGATTATAGCGCTTGATGATTTTAGAGCAGTGTTTTATTATTTTTAAGATTTAATTCCTACTGTACAAATTTCTTTGCTTGATAAATACTAAAAAGCCATTTAAAGTGATAGCAAAAATATTATTTACTTAATTTCTCAATTTTCAATATAAGAAATTGAACTAAATGAAATGAAAGTTTAATATATTAATTAATTTCAAGAACTACAGTTTTGGGGATTTTCATTAAAAAATTTTTATTATTAAAAAAGCAGTACAATACTTGCTTTTAGCCTGTAAAAAAATATCTTGAAAAGCTATACTATTAATTAAGAATAAAATATTTTATTTGATTTAAAATTTTTAGACAAAGAAAAATAAGACATTACAATAAATATACCCAAAAATGTTAATTAGAATGATGATTATAATGATGGTGATGATGATGATCAATCACATCAAACAATAATAAATTGCCCTACCCCTAATAATAAACCTTTAGTTATAATAAAATCAAACGATATTTTGCTTTAAAGAGACTTTTTGTAAGAAAACAATTAGATTTTAAAATTACCAATACAGTAAATTGAATGCAAATTTACCGCTTTTGAACTAACAACATTAAATAAGATAATTATTGTAAGTAGTGATAAAACTTACATAATAGATTAAAAAAATACAACATATGCTTTAAATATTTAACAAATAAACGTTTAAAACTTAATAGATGTGATTGAGTATGATAACAAAATTAGGTTTATAATAAGAGTCCTAGGATAGTTTAAGAATGATACAAAATCTGCTATTATTTGTTCTAACTTAGCATATGATCAAACAAAAGGAAGTTACTTCTTTGAATATGTACATTTACTTATTTATTTATTAATTCATTTGCTTAAATTATTTTTTTTATGAAAAGGAGAAACCTTTTTTTTCAAAATCATAATCTTAAATTATTGAGCATATGATACTTAATAACAATGAAACGTTGATAATAGCTACTGAAAAAGGTAAGGAAATTAACACATTTTGTTAAATTTATTTAAAAATATTTTAATTTATATTAATTGCTATTTTTTTTATAGGATATGAAGCTATTAGCATTGAGAATAATTAAAACATGTTAGATAGATAAAAATACACTTATATCTTTAACTTATCTGATAGTGAAAATGTTCGTCATTTAAAATTTTTATCAAAAAATGAAGCACTAATTTGTAAGATATCTCTTAACGAGATGATTATTTAATTCTTAAATTTTAATAATACACACATATGGCTTGTTTAATAAAAATAATAAATAATTAAATTAAATTACAACTAATACCTTTACTCTATTAGTGGCATTTAATAAATATTAAAAATTTAAAAAGAATATTTAGTTTTTGCATAAAAAAACCAAATTATTAAAATAAATCTAAATCGTGATTAAGATATAACCTACGGAAGTTTCATATATTTTAATGACTATTAATTAATGAATGGTATATAGAAGCTACTAATTAGTCTATAAAGAAATATAATAATTAATATTTTAAACACTGGTTTCTAAGTAGTGTAAGCCAAAGAATAAAAAATACTCTATGAGAAAACCTTGTACTAACAAATCACTAATGCAGAAATCAGTGGTAAATATCTAGGGATAGTCTATAAATATTAGTTATAATATAATGTAGTAATTTTTAACTTAGACACTTATGTTATGCAGTAATTTGATATAAGTAGCACATCGAATAAAATTAGTTTAGAAAAATAAGAAAATCCTTAAATTTTATATATTGCTTTGTACTATGCAGATACTATCAAATTAATATGCATATCAGATAAAAAAATAGATATATTCCAAATAAATGCTACTGTTTCAATAATTAATATTTCTTAAAGTAGAACTTTGCAAGCTTTAAATAATACAGTTTATATAAGCACACTAAATTATAATGTAATCGTTTTAGCATATGATTAAATAGCTTCTTCTTTAAATCTAATTAATAACATATATTCTCCAATATTTTATATTAATATTGATAATGATTTGATAATAATATTAGATGATTGTAAAGATAATTTAAGTAAATAAGTGAATATTTATAGTAGAATATAGAGTAAGGAAGTTAAAAATGTTTTTTATGTTAAAGAAGAAGGGTTAATTGAAAATTAAATAATATATCTAAGTTTTTCTTAATATAAATTTGGTTATGAGAATTTATTGGGTTAAGGAAAGATGAAATTCTTAGATTTAAAATAATTGAATAATTTAATTACCATATATGGAGAAATACTTGCTAAGAATGATCAAAATTTTATAGTAGAATAGGATAACAGCATATTTACCTTATTCAATTCAGTCGATTTGTCAAATTAACAAATTACTTTTCCATTTAAGCCAATAATTTTATCTAATATTATTTTGATCTAAGATTAAAAATATGTCATAATCAAAAATAATTAAGAAGTAATTTATCAACATAAATACATTTATTTATTTTTTTATTTATTTAAAATATTTTTTATATAGCAAGTTTATCTTTATAATGTTATGAGCTCTCAACTGGTTTAATAAATAAAACATCTTCCTGCTAATTGGAATCACTTCAACTATTATCAAAATGAACAATTAATTTTTTTTGAATCAGAATATATCTTCGGGTATCTAATCCTTTCGTAGAGTGAATAAAAAATTATTTTAGAAGAATATGACTGGGAATAAATTAGAGATAAATAAGGATGTTTTGCATGGAATTTAGACATCAGGAAGGCTTTTTTTCTAGATTTTTAAACAAACTAGTTAACTAAAATCAGTAATATTGTTTTATAGCATATTTGATTAACATAATTTTAATTTAAATTAGGTATTAACCCAAAAATAAATCTTAAATTAGATACAAATTCCATATTTGTGGATGACGATAAAATACTAGTCTAAAATTCTAATTCATAACCTACTATTTATGATATTTACTTTAATGTAGTTCAAAGCTTTGCTAACCAAACAAGTGTGTAGTACATCAAAGAATTGGATGTCTTTATATCCATAAATAGCAACTAAAATGAAATACTATTAACAAAAATGTAATAAAAATTAGCCTAAATAAGAATATTAGCTTTTACAGAAAATATTTCTAATGTATTTTATGAAGCTATATTTTAATAGTAGAATAGCTTGGTTTTAAGGATAAATGCTAATTATAAGAGCTATCTGTATTTGTACGATTACTTCAGAGAAAAAGGAAATTTTATAAATTTTAGAGATAAAATCTTTGATATTACAATAAAATGGAAAATCGTTACTCATAATAATGTACTTATTGTGTTTTTATAAACTGAGACAAACTTTTTCTCGATATAGAAAAATGGTAACTACTAACTAGAAAAATAAATTCAGAATAGCCAATAATTTAAATCCTACTTTAATAAATCATTTATTTTCTATAATAAAAAAATTAATAAAATAATTTAATATTCTCCTTTTTCTTACTACATAACATAATTGCAAGTGTTTGATTATGACATGAATATACAATAGTGCTAATTGACTTTAGATGCTGGAGAAAATTTTATTCATTTAAATGAAGAAGGAGTAAATTTTTGATTAAGCTTTTTATCATATATTAAATTGAATTTAAAATTAAATACTCCCTTTAAAAATATCATATTTTTAGATTAAATTTATAATAAATTACTATTTTCATTCAATTAAAATCATTCTAAATTTAGTTTTTGAATTAAATTTAATCTCAAACTTTTAGTTAGACTAAACTAAAATAAGTATTTTATTTCCCAACAAATATTATATCACTCTCCCACTCTTTCTAACATCATAAAATTTTTAAATAAATTTTTTTGGTAGGAAGAAGTAAAAAAATATTAAATTAAATAATCAAGCATTAAGTATTGAATAAAAAATTAATTTTTTTTTTATTTAAAGGAAATTTATAGTTATAGTCAAACTTAGGCGATAAAAGTAAATTATGTGAGTTGTAAAGTTTAAAATTCCCCTCTTTAAGGAATTAAATTTTTAATTGAAAATCTTATAATTTACCCTAGTTTTATAATTCTAGATCAATACCTTGATATGTTAGCAATTATTTCTTAAGATAAGCTAAATATTTTTCAGAAATCAACTCTTGAATACTTAGGTAGCTTAGACTATGAGATTTACGATTACTATACTAAAGTAATTTACACATAAACTACAAATATAGTTAGTATTATATTTGATAACTAAATAAAATAATATGATTTGTGGAGTCCATTTTTAATTAAGTTATATTAAAATTGCTAAAGCTAACACAAAAATAATATCTTTCTTCATTTTACTAATTCAAATGTAGCCATTTATTATAATCAAAATTCAGGAATTTTAAATATTCACAGTAATGAAAATAATTATAAAATAATACATCAATTAAATTTAAAAGACTCTGTAACAACTCCAAGATCGTATGTTTCTCTGCATAAAATAGATGAGTCGAAAATATTAATTATGAAATCTTTTACAGAGTTTATTATTTATGATTTTAAATAAAACTTGATATAAAAATAATAATAGAAATAATTTAATTGTAGATTCTATTCTAGCTTTTAACAAATTATACTTTGCTTAGAAATTAATAATATACTAAAAAAATTCAGTTATTCTTCACTAGAATTTGAAATTGTTGATTCAAACTTAGATTCATAATTATAACTAAATTAATTTTCAGCCCTAAGCGAAAAAATATTATCAATCGTTGATATGCTAGGAAATTTGATCATTTATGATATATCAACAAAATAATCCTTTCCAATCCTATAATCTTCTCAGAGCTATACAAAAGTAGTTTAATATTGTTTGATTTTAAAATAAATGTTTTTCTTTAATATTTTTTCTTTTAATTTATCATTAAATATAATTTTTTATTAAATTAAATACAAATATTTCTAAATAAATTTGATTAAAAACAATAGATTTTATAAGCTGGCGAATATATAATCACACTGAACGGATAATAATCCTTATTAGTATTCTAATTTAAATAAAGTGCAGGAAATATAAATTTAGTAAAATAAATGGTTTTTAATGATGCAGATTATTAAATTTTCGATTTTTTAGTTATTGTGCTTAAGAGTTCTTATACTCTAGTTTTCACATCTTAGCAATCAGTATAAGTACATGGGATGGAAAGTAAGCAATTAATTGGGTAATTATCAACACCTTGTAGAATACTAAGTAAGCTTAAATAGGATTAAGATTATTTATATGTATTTTGTGCTTATTAAGTGAACATCTTCAAAAAGAAAACACTTAAATTTATAAATTTTTATAAAATTAACCAACAAATTTATTCTTAACTTAAAGATATAACCCATCTTTATTAAGATATTTTTGCTTTAGTTTTATAAAATAATATAATTTTAGCTTAAATGTCTGAAAGGAAATCTGTTCTTGTCGAATCATATTCAAATCTATAAAATCCAAAGATTTATAATTTCAATTTCATATTTTAAGATAAACTAAGTGATCAGTTGATTTCTGTAAAATTATATTGCTACAGTAAAAATAATTTATTTGATATTGATTACAAGATAAAAAATAATAACCTGGAAACAAATAATGTCCTATTAACATTCGTTTAGTCGGAAAATTACTTAAAAGACTTATAAAACGTAAATTTTATTTTTTCAATATTTTTACATCAGTTCATTTTAAATAATTTTTTTTTTTTCTTCTTTTTTTTAGATTAATCTTAAAGTATTAAATATTGTTTAATAATAAATAGATTTAAGATTCTCAATATAGAGTTTATTCATAAGGATTAAGCTTGTAGAAATATATTATTAAAATGTAATAAGAAAATACTGATTTAGTACAGATAAACTCTTTTTATGACATTTTCACTGATGAAACAATTGTAGAATTTTAATTTAGAATAACATCGATCAACAATAGTCATAATGGGCTTGCTAATTTAAATAATAACTAATTTATTCTACCATAGTTTTATAATATTAATTTCTAAAGTATTGCCCTCTAAGTTGTTTCTACAACTTAAAATTTAGATTTAAATCCTAATAATAATATGAAACAAATCATATTTAAAGATGTGTAATTAGTCTATTTTAATGAAACATCATGCATCAATATAAGCAATTTAAAAACAGTTATTTTAGACAACGTTATCATATAAAATAGCAAAACACAAAATTAATTGTGTTTAATTTCAATAAGCAATGTTCAAAATGTTCTTGTTCAAAATTTATAAATTTAAAATATAACAATCAAAGTTATTGACCAATTTATCTTTTTAGATGTAAAAAGCCTAACATTTATTAATTTGAATATAACTAATTCATCAATTGAAGGTAATCTTTTTAAATTCTTAGGCTGTTAATCTGTATCTTTTTAAAACGTTAATGTCATAGATTCAAAAATAATTTCAAGTGGAAGTATTTTATCTTTCTTAAAATGCACTTAAATTAAGTTTAATTAAATTAACTTTAGTGAGCTCAAAAAATCTGAATTTAAAATTTAAAATATTTCTGAAAAAGATAATAATGAAGAATTAGATTCAAATTTAATTGAAAATTATTAATCTTAGTTGCTAAATTTCTAAGGATGTAAAAATGTAATTTTAAATAATGTATAATTTTCAATGATTAAAGACTTAACTTTAATCTAAGCTATTCATTATTCGCATTAAGATGAGTTTTAATACTACACCAGTTTATTTTAAATAAATAACTGTACTGCTAATTAAATAACATTTTCAGCAAACGACATTTCAAGAGAGCAAGTATTAAAAATTACATCTATTAAAGCTAGTATATTAAATATTACTTTAAGTAATATAATGAGCAGCAGTAACCTCATAAATTGGAATGTACAAAAAGAAGGAGTAATACTAAATTCCTTATTTAAAAATATAAATTTATAAAGAGGAAGCGTTTTAAACATGATTGATGGTTAAATAAGCCTATTATTATGTAATTTTAATTTGATAAGTTCTTATAATTCTCCCAGCGCACTTAATATTTAGCAAGCTAGTTAAGTACTAATAAGAGAAACGACTTTTAAAAATTTAAGAAATGAAAATCTTTTAAACAGCAGCTAAGTCGATCCAGAATTTAGCTTTGAAGGAGGAGCTATTAAAGCATAAAACTTCAAAAAAGTAACAATTTAGTCCTGTTTGTTTTATAAATGTTCTGCTCTTAACTCAGGAGGAGCAATCCATTCTTCAAATGCTTAATTCTCTTCTACTTTTAGCATTTAAGGTTCTCATTTTTTAGAAAATACTTCAATTTTTGGATCAGGCGG
The DNA here is from genome assembly GCA_000231845.2 of Tetrahymena malaccensis 436. NCBI lineage: Eukaryota > Ciliophora > Oligohymenophorea > Hymenostomatida > Tetrahymenidae > Tetrahymena > Tetrahymena malaccensis. Next base: position 222,898 of record JH720064.1, on the reverse strand, counting down.
AGCAGTTTACTTCTATCTAGTCAAAGGAATAAAAATAAATAAAACTAATTTTGAAAGCAATTCTGCTAATAAACTATTTGGTGGAGCCATTTATTTTGAGAGTTCTGAAATATAATAGTTTTCTAATTCTATTTATTAATTCAACTAAGCTTTCATAGGGGGATCTATATATTACTCTTATTCGTAATCAATATTATTGTCTCAACAAAATCTTCTCCAAAATGGCATTATCTTCCTAAAGAACTAAGGTAATTTAACTATTTTAAATTAAATTTTCCTTTTCTAATAAACAGAATTCGCTTTTATAAATCTAAAAGGAATTTAATATTTTATAATTGATAAATTTTAATCTTTGAAATTAAAAAAAAATATTTATTTTATTTATAAACTATAACTAAAAACAAAGCAAGATTTTATGGTTAAAACATCGGATCTATTCCATTTTGGATAGGGATATCAGAACATCCAGATTTTAGAACTCTTTAAATTGTGGAATCTTATAATATTAGCCAAATATCGAGTGGAAACTACCTTGCTTTTCCTTTATACTTAAATTTTATTGACGAAGAAAAAAATCCATTAGATTTTACTGCTTTATATGATAAAGATGCAAACAGTGAAAATATTCAATTTTCATTTAAAATTTACTCGCAAAATGAGAGCTAAGTAATTATCTAATAAGGATCTTATGCGAAATTTAATTAGGATATAAGCTTATTTGAATTAAACTTTTAAGCGATATACAAAATTTCTCAGAATTAAACAATATTTTTAACTTCAAATACATTTGACTCAGGAACTTATCTTAAAATCCCATTATATTTATAATTTAGAAATTGTGAATTGGGAGAGATTGCATTAAAAAATTATGAGTTTATTTAGTAATTAGATTTTTTTAATTTGAATTAATTTACATATTTTTACTTTAAAATAGATGTATAGAGTGTCCTTAAGGTAAATATTCGTTGATATAACCAGGTACTGATTAAGATAATTAATTACATAATTAATGCAATTAGTGTCCATAAGAAGCTTATTTTTGCCAAGGAAAGAATTTGAAATTAAAGGATGGTTTTTGGAGAGAAAACAATTTAACTGATATCATCCATAAATGCAAATTAAATAGCTGTTCCTATGATAATCCAGAGAATATTAATGGATGTTTAGAAGGCTATGTTGGTCCTATTTGTAATAGCTGTGATAATAAAGCCGAAATATGGGGTAGATCATATGGATTTCAAAATAATTAATGTTATCCATGCAGCTCTAATAAATCTCAGATAACATACTATATTCTTTATTTTTTTTCTTACTTTGTATATCTATTATACACCTAGTATACAATAAAAAAAACTAAATTAAGGATATACAAGCTTTAAATCTTAAAGAAAATCGATCTTCTTGTAACAGGTAAATCAAGTTCTTCATCTAGTAGTGATCTTTCTATCTTATTTAAGCTATTTATAAACTATGTTTAAATTCTATCCTGCATTACAGAGTTTAATTTAAATATACCAAATGTATTTAACATATCAATAAACATTCTAGGAGATCCTGTAAAAACTTCAATTAAGTCTCTAGACTGCTTGGCTATAATTACCGATAGATATCCTATTTGGATTCACAGGATAGTAATCCAACTATTTAATATGATAATTCTTCAAATTTTCATAAATTTGAGTCTCTTTTACATTCAAAGAAGAAATAGAACGAATAAGTATAAAGCAATACAAAATTTACCCCAATTGATAAAAATGAACTTAATTTTGACTTACATTTTCTACCAGCCTTCCTTTGTAATTTATTCTATTTTTTTCAAATATCATTCAGAAAAGTTTAATAAAGAAATTTACAAATTGCAGATTAATTAGATATAATACAGCTAATTTTCCCCTTCATTTTATGATTTTTTTATTTAGATTTTAATGCAATTTTATTTTAAGTAATAATTGAACAAATTAAAATTATCTTTATCTTTTTATATTTTATTGAAAATTCTTTATCATATTATTTAAAATAGTCTAAAATGCTGATAGAAGGTTTGTTTTGCGTTTAAATAGGCAACTAGTATTATTTGATTTCAGACTATACTTAAAAGTGCAATGATTATTACTATTATTTATATGAACTAACTTTCGTTTGCCCTCTGATATTAATTTGGTGCATTATTATACCGTTAAGGTTATTTTATAAGCTAATGCAGTTTTAAAAATAATCTAAGTTATATATAGAAGAAAGTTAAAATATAAAAAATATACTTGCCTATGGAGTAATTTATCATGGGTATAAAAATTAATATCTATACTGGGAGGTTATTAAAATACTCCTAAAACTCTTCTTAATGATTATCTTGAATTTAAATTAAAATAACTAAATTAAAATATCACTAATATTTACCATATTGATTATATACACATACCTTCTTTAAGAAATTAAACCACACAAAAGTAAAAAATTGCAAAATACTGAGAAAGTGTTCATGTATAACTTATTGTGTATATACGCATTACTTTAGGTAATTGTGAATGACTAGTCTATTTACCAGGTATATTCTATTATAAGTAAGTTGATCATTCTGCTCTTGAATATTATAATCTTAAGAACTTTAGTGTTAAATATATTTGACTTTCATCAATTCTAAATAGACTAAATAGACTCTTTTAAAAATAAGGTTAAAAAAATTATATTTTTAATGAAAAAAAAGTTACCTCAAATGCTCAAGTTTGTATAATTTAAATAAGTTCAAATCATTAGGATTCATTAATTATGGAAAAAAGTAATTAGGGCTTACAGGAATAAAACATTGTTTAGAAGATAAAGTTATTTAAATTTAAGAGATATGAGCGCACTTTAAACAAAAAATGAAAGCAATACTGAATTAAATCATAGGAATATATTTTAAATAGATCAAAATGCAACAAAAGAAAACTCAAAATAATTTAATAAAATTAATTTAGTAATTAAATTCAAAATGTTAACAAAAGCATAAAATTTTATTTTAAAATTAGAAAAATAATATTTAGAAGATTTAGATTGATTTAATAGATAAGAATAATTTACAAAGCTAGTTTGATTAAATAGAATTAGTAAAATTATTTTTCAAATAAATAAATTAATTAAAATAATATATTTTTTTTTAAATTAATTAGCATAGCTAGTATTTAAGCCCTAGTTAAAATTAGAAAAAGCCAATGGAAGATAAAAGAATAATCAGTACTTCAGTAAAATTAATAAGAATTTATATAATATTCTAATGATAATTCTAAATTTTAAGTCAATATCTCTGCACACTGAACAAACGTTGAGCCACAAAAATTATATGAAAAACAATACTTAGAATTAAATAGTATTTTAAATATTAAAATTATATCATTAATTATATTAATTTAAAATAGTCATAGAGAGAGTGGACCTAAAGCCAAATGATCAATTCAGAGGTAACACAAAATACAATTTAAAATATAAATCCTCATAAATTATAAATAAATAGGCATGCAGACTATATCTCCCATAATCATTTTTTGAGAATTTAAATTAAAATATGAATAATTAGAATTATTAAAACAAAAGAAAAAATTGAAAAAATTGTTTGATAAGTTAATAAATAATTTTATTTTATGCTTTGTTTGTATTTACTATTTAAATTATTTTTAATTTTAGAATCTATTTTTTTTAAATTATAAAAAGTTATTTTATTTCATCTTAAATTTTTTTATTAAATAAAAAATATTAGAAAAAAAGCAATTTTTTTTGAAGATATTTTAATCTCTTTGATAACTTATTTTTAATGAATATATTTATTATCAATTATAGATTAAATATATGAAAAAATTAATTAATTTGTTTGATGAAAATTATTTTCATTTAAAGAGAGTCATATTATTATAAATATATTTTCAAACTATTATATTTTGCTTGTAAACTAAATCAATTGTTGCTTAAAAATTATTTAACCTTAAAATATTAACTTATAAAAACCAAATTAAATATAATAAGGAAAAAGTAAGAGAAATTAATAATCATATAAAATAGTACTAGTTTATTAAATATATCCTACTTATTTATTAAAAAATTATATGACACAACTATTTTTATCTTTAGAACTAATTAGTACATATTTACATTTAACAATTAACAAACTATTTTAGGATATTTGTTTTGTTGAGATATTAATTACTATTTATTCTATTTTATGTTTAGTAAAAATAGAATACCATTTATTTTATTTATTTCCACAAGAAAAATAAATTAAATATATTAATAATCTAATAGAATGAGACAGTTAATATTATAAATGTAATCTTTTTACAAATTATGATTGCTATCACACAACTTTAATTACCTATTTTTAGATTACTATAAAATATTACTAATTTACCATAAACAAAGCAAATTTATCACTTTTGATTTTTAGATATTAATTAATTCGTTCGTTCGATTTTATGATGATAAGTAAATCACATATTTATTTTTAAAATAAATTCAATAATTGTGTTTTAAATTTTGTATTATCCTTTTGCTAAATATGATAAATCTAATTTAAATATATTAATTAAGATAATTAGTTTGTTTTTATTTTATTATTGAGATTATTATAAAAATTTATTTATTTAAATCAATATTATTTATTGAAATGGCAAACAAATTAACAAGTATTTTTTTATATGAATCACTATAACTATTAAAAATATAGATTTTTATATGAATATTTTAATAAAGGTTTTTTCAAATGTAAGGAGCGAAAGCTTTAGTACAAACTGCGCAAGTGTTAGCAATTTGATTATTAGTAACCTTAGCAGAGAGATAGATGTAACCATCTTCACCAAATTTAGGGCCCCATGAGTTTTTAATCTTCCAAGCTTCTTTGACAGAATCATAGCCAACAAGTAGAACTCCGTGATTGATCTTTGTACCACAATTTGAGAAGATACCATTTGTGTAGAATTGGAGGGTAGAAGCATCAATACCAACAGTAACTGGAGCCTTTTGAATAGCTGCTACTAGGTCTGAGCATTGTTTAATAGATGTGAAACCAGAAATTGTCCAAGGATTGCTCTTACCTTCTAGTCTACATTTACCATTTTTAGCTTCATAAGAATATTCTTCTTCAGTGGTTAAACCAGTTTCCTTAACGTAATTCAAGGCTATATCTCTTTAACCACCGCCACAACCCTTATTTTTGGTGTTACAGTCAATCAATTATTGTTAAGATAAGTTAGGGAGAATGTTTTTGTATACAAAGTTAGCACCTTCAACACCACCAGTTGTAGCAAAGGACCAACAACCACCACAACGACCTTAATTTTTAACTGGAGTGACTGCACCCTTTTCAACCCAATCAATAACAATGTCTTTGTCTTGTTAAATAGGTTGTAAAGTTTCAACTTCTTCATTTATGTTTTCTTCTGGATTCAAATAGAGTTCTGCAAATTCTGTAGGAGTAAGATCCATAAATTTAGTAACACCCATAGTAGGATCTTTTTTAGTGAATTCTAAATTCTCAAAGAAAACATTCATCCTATAAGCTTCTTCATCATCATCCTAAGCAGAGAATTTTTTGTTGTAAGTTTATTTGAAACTTTTCCACATTTTAATTTGGTCTTCAGTAAACTCAACTCTAGATGATTTGTGGAGAAGCAAAAATGAAGTTAAACCTAATAAGGTTAAACCGAAAGCAGCAGCAACAAGCAATTAAGTTCTCATAACTATATTTGTATTTTTTATTTATTTATTTTATTAAAAATTTTTCTTTCCTGGTATTTATTTAAAGCGAATATTTGAATTTTGTTCTACAATAATTTTGAAATTAAATAAAAACACTTACTTTAATCATACTTTTTCAGCACAAAGGCGAATATTAAATACTTTTATTTAATTCAATGCTTGCTGGTTACATATTATTTAAATAATGTAAAAGTAAATTATTAAAAGCTAAATAAATAGTTTAAATTTGATTAAAGTAGAGTCAAAAGTATTGATTAAATAGTTATCTATCAAAAGTTAGAAATTCTTTTATATTAATAGTAATATAATTCAATTCAACAATAGGTTCTATATTGAGATGAACAATATTTTATTATTATCTTTCGCATATTTAATGAAGCAAATGATAAATTAAATAAAAGTAAACAAAAAGTTTTTGAATCATAAACAAAACATTTCTCATAATTTCAAATGTTTAGCTTTATTAATTATTTAATCAAAAAATATTTATTTGTTATTAAAAAAATTTTTTTCAATCAAAATGATTACTCCTAAATTTCAAAAATGTATAAGACCTATTTGCATGATTTAATGATTCAATTATAAATATTTCAGAGAAGTATTAGAGTTAATAAATCCTATTAAAACTTTAACTCTTTAATAAATTTAAGCTATAATTTAAAAATAATACAAAAATCCCAAAAATAAAACAAGAAATTAATCAACTTTTTTAATAAAATATTTATTTCAATTGATCAATTACTAAATTTTTTTTAAAACAAAGATTTTTTAAAAAATTTTATAAATAAATTTCATATACAGTTAATCAATATTCATATTTTTCTCATATACTAATTACTAATTTTTAATATTTAAATTATCCAAAAATATTAACAAGTTTTGATGCTTAAAGTAATTATACAATTTAATTATTCTTTAAATAATTATGAGCAAATAGATGAAAACTATTTAATACTTTACAGTCTATCCTATCACTAAAATTAAAAATAAATATTAATTTATATAAGAATTATAAAACAAATAAAAATTATTCTAAAATTCATAAAAATAATATCAAAATAATAAACGCTTTAATAACTTCTAGAAAAATAAATAAATTTAATACATAATTTACCAAAAGAGATGCATATAAAATATTCTTTATTTTAATACTAATTTTTAATAAATTTAAATAATATGAAAAATATATATTTCTAATACATATTTATGATAGTTTTAATTAAAAAATTTTTTTAATCGAATGTCAAAAATATGTAGCAATAGATAAGAAAAAAAAATATGATGCTTTTTGTAAAAAGTTTTAATTATGTACACAAAATAAAATAAATATCTTTACATTTTTACAGATTTTTTATTATATAATAAGATTATATATGAGAATTTGAAAAGAAATAATTAATTTAATATTTTTATTAATGTTTTAAAGTTATTTTGATTATTTTTCAACAGTTTTGTTCATTTTATTACTAAATTTGTTCTATATTATTTAAGTTATTTGAAGTTTGTTTTGTATTTTTTTCATTTTTAGGAGAAATCTCGTGAAGAGTAGTGAATTAGTTTTAAGTAGTTGGAGGCAATGTTTGTAATTCTGTTGAAGTAAGAATATGTTTTTTATTTTAATTTTCCTTTTATTCCTTTTCAAGTTTTCCACACTTAATTCTAATTAAGATAGGTAAAAGGATTACTATAAAGAAACTTACAACATATCCTGCAAAAGACATAATCACTCCCAAGTTGAGTCTGGTTAAAATAGCAATTAAAGCGCAACCACAATATATGACATTAGAAAAGAGGAAAGAAAATCTAGTAGGTTATTTTCCTTAGCTTAAAAACATACTAAAAAAGTTACTTCTTGAACCAAAGACAATTATAGGGTAGACACCAATTATATAGATACAAAGACCAAATCTAACAATAATGTTAAAGACATCAGTGTCTGAAAAGTATTCAAGGATTGTATCGCCAGGATTTCCATTACTATTTAATAATTAAAATTAAATTAGGATCAAAATAATTAAGCAAATAATTAATTGCCCACCAAATTTATTTATTTTTATCTTTCAAGTAGATTCAAAATCCAAATATTTTTAATAATTTATTTATTGGTGGGGGATTAAAGACTAAATTTAAAGTAAAAAATTTGCTTACATAGGGGATTTTCCAGAAATGGCTAGAACACCAAAGAGGGATATAAGTATATAAGTGACAAATGTGATTACATAGCAAACAAAAGTGTCTCTTTCATTTTTTGTTTGATCTTTATTGTCTCTGAGAATAGGAATAATCAAACAATGAATTTAGAAACTGAGAATGAAAACACCAATTAAGTTGTATATTTTAGGAGTAAATAAAGGAGTGTCTTACAAATCGATTCCGTTAGTGACATTTGATCCAAATTTGACTATGGCAAACAAGACAATAACACCTACTGAAAGGAGACCATATTAAGTAATTTTCATGATAAATGAAAGATCTCTCTTAGCAAGAATAAGGAAAAAGAAGCTAATTGTTGCGATGCCACACCACTCGTATGAGAATTTATCAAAAGTGGCTTCATCTCTTTAAGCAACTTCTACACTAAAAGCGCCTTCAAGGAAATATTTTACAAGGGGAAAAAAGAATGAATTGAAGAGCAAAAAATAAATAATAGAAACTAAGAATAACAATATTGAGTTAGCTGCTGTATAAACTCCCTTCCAAGTTTTACCGAGAAGTCTTTCTATAGTATCATAAAGATCTCTTTCATGAGGTTGGCAATATCTAACACACCAGATGCATGTTTTATAAAGGAAAGCACCGACAACAAACATACAAATAAATGAAGTTATAATTCCATTTTCTTTAAAAATTGCAGGAAATACTACAATAGAAGAACCCATCATAGTATTGGCTGCAGCAATCCAACTTCTCCATGAAGGGTTGGTACCTTTGATAACTTTAGATGTCTAAGTAGCAGTATCTGAAGGGCAAACCTAAGAGCTGTTTCCTTCAATAATTTGGTTTGATTTCGATTCTTAATCGTTTTAAACATATACTAGATTATTCTAGTTAGATTAACCTTATTCAGGAGTTTATTTAGAGTTATTTTAAGTCAGAGTTAAAATCTGATTGGTATTTATTAAGGGGTCAGAGTTACTATTTTTAAGCTGAAGATCCATACAGATAGGGTGAATCTGATTCATTTTACCACCCTGTAAATCAATATCTTAGCTACTGTTCTAGTTCTTAATAGGAGCCATTTGAGTATTTAAACAAATGTGTAATTTTTGTTATATAAATTGTTTTTAATTAATTAATTATTGAATTCAGAGTTCTCCTAATTGTCTAATTTAATAGTACCTAATTTACAAAAGTGTAGATAGCTTTAATAATTAGTAGAATAAAAATCTTTTCCTATAAGATAGATGTTTGATTAAAAAAATTATTTTTTTTTTAAATAAAACGAAGATTTCTCATGATTAGAGTGAAAATAGATCTAAAAAATATGGTTTTTTTGGTCATTTTTTTGTTTGGTTCTATTGAATTTTAGATGACTGATTGTTCGATTTTATAGAGTTAAGTTAATTTTTTGGTTTGGTATCTGAAAAAGTTAAGATGATTATAATATGTATGCTTAGTTAGACCCTACGAATTTTTATTTTAGATCTTATTTTTGGAAATTGCGAAATATTTTTGAAATTTAGTTTGAAGTGTATCTTATAATGCATCACAAAATGTGAAGCGTAGCATATATTAATCCAACTACAAATTTATTAATTGGTACTTTGATGTCAGTCTTGATACAGTAATTATTAGGTTTCTATATTTTTTTCAAGATTTTGGAATAACTTGATCAAGATTTGCATCGAACAGATTAACAGAAAAGATATAGATTACTTACCACCTTATTTGAATAAATAAATAAGAATGTTAAATTTACTTAACTTTGACCACCAATTTTAACTCCTAGGATAATATTTTTCAGTAAGAAAAGTTAAAAAACAGGGAATCTAAATAAAAGTATTCATAGCACCCTCAGGAAAGTATGCTCTGTATTAGAACAAGAAATTTATTTTTCCATTATGTGTTAATAGAAAAAATCTAGATTTTTAATCAAATAAAAATGTATTTGTTAAATTTATATGAATTTTGATAGTATGTACTTTAATTATATATTATATACAGTAATGCATGTAGAAGAGAGGGTTAGATTTATACTTTAATCAAATTATAAAATTTTAATTGGCAGTATTGTCTAACAAATCAATACTTAATTTAATTAATTAGGTATTAATTAGCTTTGTTTGCCAAAGACTTGTAAAAGAATTAGATCGCTTTAATATGTAAAGTTAATTAAATTCTTATAAAGATTATATGTAAATTTATTACGTATGCCCTCGAACTACTTGATATTACTCAATAAAAGCATGCAACATCTTTTAATTACTCATAATAACATCTCTTATCAATAATATTTTTTAAAAATGATCTTTATATGAGCAAATATCAAACTCTTCTCCCATTTTTCCATAAAATTTGTCCCTATTTTAAAACAAAATTAATGCACATAGTATCCATTCCTCAAACAATATCTAAAAAGCACGTAACAAAAATAATTTCTATATATATTCTAAAAGAAAATCTAATCCTTTATTTACTTACTCCTACTTTATTTGACAATGGAAGGTTAATTAAATGACTGTGGATATTTCTTTAACAAAATAATGTAATAAATACTAAGAATCATAAAGTTTATTTATACTTTAATAAATCAATAAAATATCTACTATAATACATATTCTATATCAATATAATATCTCTATTACAATACTATCCTTTTTATAAAATTTTTCTTAATCAAATAATAGATAAATTTTATAGTGTCATATTTTCAAAAAAGTATAATTTTTCCTTATTTGATTACTTATTTATACAAATAAAACTAATTATTCATAAAGTTATTAATATTACTGTAAATTGATTCATACAAAAAAATTTTTTTAGTGAGTAAATATAGTGCTTTAATCTTGCAGTCGCTCAAGTAAATCAGCTTTTATTTAAATTAAAATCAATCATCAATTTAAGTTAAAAAATTTGTCTAATAAAATTTGATAGCTTAAGAAGTTTCTGTTTGATTCTAACTCTACTTAACAAGCAAATAAGCAAAGACTAGATAACCCACTTAAGTTAATCTTTAGAGCCTTAACTTTACCTTTAAAACACCTCTCCTATTTAAATTATCTTTTAAAAAATTTGTCTCTTTATAAATTTACCTTTCCAAAATATCAAATTTAATATTTCTAGTTTAAAATTTGCTTTTTTTTCAATAAAATAATTTAAAATAATTTATTTAATTTTACTTTTCTTCATATTTTAAAACAAACAAAAAAAAGCGCTCGATGTAGGGATCGAACCTACGACCTTGCGGTTAACAGCCGCATGCTCTAACCAGCTGAGCTAATCGAGCCTCAAAGTTTTTAATTTAAAACTTGAGTTTTATTAAAAAATTTTCATTAATAGTTTTTCTTTCAAAATTTATTATTTAAATATTTCTAAAGGATTAACTTATTAAAATAAATTTATTTATATATTCCGTATATTTCCAAAATAATATTATTTTTTACTTAAGAAATTGTTCATAATTTTATAAGTTTGAAATATTAAAATTTTTAATTAAAAGGTATTTTGAGAAAATAATTTCAGAATTTAAAAAGTACAAAAAATTGAAATAATTTTTATAATTATAAAAGTATTATGAAAAGAAGTACAATAAATTGATAATTTTAGTTTATATTTACATCTAAATAATAAAATAGTTGAAAAGTTTCATAATTTGTTTTCTTTGTTTTGCGAATTATTATCTTTTAATCCTGGTTCAGACTCATCCTTCTTTAAGGATTGAATTTTTACATTTTAAGCAACTTTAATTCTGATTAGTATTGGTATTAAAATAACTGTAAAGAAACTAACCGTGTAACCTGATAAAGACATGACTAAATCTAAGTTAAGTGAAAATAACCCAGCTAATAAAGAAGATCCGCAAAAAGCTACATTAGAAAGAAGATGCATTTTATAAGAAGGTTCTTTAGGAGCTTGAGAAGAATTTGAAGATTCTTTTAAAATAATAGAAAAGAAGCTAACTCTAGAAGAGTAAACGTTAATTGGGTAAATTCCAAATAAATAAACACATAAGCCCAATCTGATACAGATATTTAGAGGGTCACTATCACTATAATATTCGAGGATGGTATCACCTGGATATCCTTTTCTAATAATAATAATAAATGATTAATTTTTAGAATAGTAATAAAATTAAAAAATTACTATGGCTTTTTTCCGGAAATAGCAAATACACCAAAGAATGCGATAAGGCAATAAACTGTAAATGAAATGACATAAATTATAGAGAGATCTCTTTTTGTTTTAGATTGATCTTTATTGTCTTTCAAGATAGGAACAATGACTGAATGAATTTACAAACTCAAGATAAATATTCCTACAATATCTAAAACATTGCTGGTGAATAAAGGAGTGTTATCAAGGTTGATTTCTGACATTTCTTACTGCCCAAATCTGACGAACACATAAATAACAACAAATACTACTGTAACTAGACCGAATTGAGTGATTTTCATAATACCAGATAGATCTCTTTTTGCTAATAAAGCAAACATGACAAATGTGGTAATTACACAGAGCCATTGAAATGAAAACTTAGAGTAAGTGGATTCTTTTCTTTCTGCAACAGATAAACCAAAACCATCTTCCAATAAGACTTTAAGACAAGGATAGAGGAAAGAAACTAAAAGCAAGAAACAAATAATTTATATCAAGAAAAGGAATATGGAATTACAAGTATTAAAGACAAGTTTCCATTTAGATCCTAAAATTCTTTCAATAGTTTAACAAATTTTTTATTCTGAAGGCAATCTGTAAGTTATATAGTATGAGCATGTTTTATAGAGAAAAAGAACCAAAACAACCATAGTGATCAAGCAAGTTAGAATACCATTCTTCTGAAGTATTACAGGTAAAACAACAATTGTGGAACCCATCATAGAGTTAACACCAGCAATCCAGCTTCTCCAGGATGGAGTTTTACCTTTAAAGTCAGATATTTCTTTAACGTTTTAGTTTTCGTTATTTTCTGTGTAATCAATATCTTTCAAACTCTCTGGGTGGATTTTAGTGTATTAGTTAATCTGTTCATTTTCTTATTATTATTCTTAGAGTCCCAAATTAGTCATAGTTGGTCCTTCTATTTACTTGTTATTTTCTGAAATCGGCATAGTATTATATAAAACAAGAGGAATTTTTTTTCTAGATGCAATTATGCAAAATATTTTTTTAAATCTTTGAAATTTATTTAATTTATAAATTATTAATGTAGCTCGATTTTAAATTTACTTTTAAGATTATCATGTGTGAATGAATAAAAATAGAACGATTGGAAAAACCGTGTTTTTTTCAGTAATTATTAAGTTAATAAAGTAATTAAAAAGGATTGAAGAATGTTTACTCTCCTTAACTTATTAAAATGCTAAATTAAACCTTAGCCATTTATCTAAGTAATATAGAAAAAAGTGTTTTGATTACGATTTTGAAGTTTAAAAATAGCAACATTTTCTTCTACTCTTTTCCTAGTATTTTTATTTTTCCTAGTGTGTTCTTTGTTAATTTTTATCTAACTGATGCAGCTTTAAGTATATTTAACTAAAGATAAGTAAAATAAAGATAAATGAATTTATAATATTGATTCTTACTTAACAAAAAGTCAAGGTTGTAAAGCAGTTAAAATCACAAACACTATTAACTGATATATTATTTATATATTGATATTTATGCATGAAATATTTAGATCGAATTCAAATAATTTAAATAAATGGTTAAGAAACTTATAATAAAGTTTTAATAGTGATAGTGATCATATTACAGTTGAAATTTATACTTAGATCGATTCTAAAATTAGCTAGCCCTTAAATGTATATTTAAAATAATATAAAGAAAATAATATTTTATAATAATAAAATTAATGAAAAATTAAATATTTTAAAATATTCTAATCATTTTAATAAAAACTGTAAACAAAGATTTTTTTTATTTAAATTATAAATTTTTTTTGGAAATGTTACTAATTAGTAATAAAATATTTGTATTTGTCTTGCTAGATTTTTATATTTCTACTTTTTTATAGTACAATATATAGTAATTAATATAATTTAAGAGTATAACTAATATTAATCGATATTAACTGAATCATTTATTTAAATATATTACTAATTATGTTTTAAAAATGTTCTACTGTCCTAGTATTATTTTCTTAATCATAGATTTTCTTCACTTGCTCTTGATAACATATTTTTTTAAAATTCTTCATATTAATTAATTTTTATCTTATTTATTGAGAAATGTATAAATGAGTGAATAATAAATACTAAATTAATCAAATACTAATATAGATATAATTAAATTTTCTTTATTTGCTTTCTTATTAAGTCATTAAAAAATTAAAAAGATACCTGATTATTTAAGAAATTTTAAAATGTAATATATAACCTTATTACTAAACATATTTATTATTTTTTTAAGATTTTTTTTTTTAAAGTGTTTGATATGGAAAAATATTTGAAAATAGAATTTAGAAAGACCAAATTTTTGTTATTTTTTGTTAGTAACTAGTAATAAATCAATTTTTTTCAAAGCGATTTGAATAAATTTATAGGAAAAGATCTAAGTGAAGGTCAATATCGAGTTATTCATAACTAGGAACTGGTAAGCGTCGATAATCGTTATTTTGAATGTCTTTGAGAGCCTCAGCTGGGTATTTAATCAATTTAGTCATGTTTTCAAAAATTTAGCGCTCATTTAAGATATCTGCAAATATTTTTGGAAAACTTTCATGCACTCTTACAGTTGAAGTGAAAGATTTATCAACGTTATAGTTTTATGCCTGTTTTGAATCATCAAGCAGAAGAAGGCAATTAACAAAAAATTTTACTTCCTCTATCTTGTCTTCTGAAGTGATATTGGCTCCTTCTTAAGCATAAAGCATTTTTATAAATACTTTGCACCTGTTATTTTCATTTGCCATAAGCATAGCTTACTAAATTTCTTATATCATTTTTTATTCAGCGACTTTTTTAAGTCCAAAATTATGAATAAATTATTCATAAGTCACTACATGCAATGGGTTTAGGGCATTATTATTTTTAACCAGCTTAATTAAATCACTGTAAACAGTTGATAAAGTTTTATTTATTTAAGGAAGATATTTATTTTTTTTCAAATCAGGTTTACATTTGATAAATTGTCTGCTTATTTCGATTAACAGATTATTTGCTGCTTCCGTATGTATAGAAGTTGTCTTAATATTATTACGGGTAAGCTGACTAAATGGTATTATACTGAGTGATTTTGTTGTATTTTAAGGATTAGTGTTTATATATACATTTGTTTCTTATTTAATTGTATTTTTTTTCTATCTTTTTTTAGTTTCTGGATCATCTTTATCAATATCTTTTAAAGACGGAATCCTGAATTCAGAGCTGCATTGGCTATCATTTTCGCCTCCATTCTCTTTGTATCTTTCTTAAGAGGTATCAGGCATACTTGTGATGGAATTGAGGTGATTACTTTGTTAATGGTATGGTTAAACAGAGCTACTAAAGCTTGTCCTCTTCATATTACTTACATTGATAGATGTATCTTACTATCCTCTTTACTGACTATTTTTTCTCCCTTAAATTTAATTAGCACCAGGTTAGCTAGTATATACTTCTTTATTTTGCTGTGTAAGTGATTAATGATTAGAATATCTTTTCTTAAATTAATCATGCTATTGAGGCAATTATTTTATTTCGCTCACACTTCTAGTTGATTTATAATTCCTCATATCTAGCTCACTTAAAGCTGTTATCTAGCGCTAGCTATTTTAACTTCCACTATACGCCGAAATCATACTTACTTTTCTGTTTAATTTTGACTAATCTTAATTGTCTAAAATTTGTTTAGTTTCTTCTGAATCAAAAGGTTGTTATTAAAGCGTTGTATTCATCAGCTAAGTTCTAGAAGTCTGATCTATTATCAGATCTGAATCCATAGACTCAAAACTCAGCTCTTCTACCTTTATCATCATGATATTTTAAAGCTATTAATTTGTATTTAATATAAATATTAGTTTATTGTAAATCAAATTGTAAAAAAAAACATTGTTCAGATTTATTTCCAGGAAATTTATATTTTAAAACAAACAGAGATTATTTAAAAATGAGATCATTT
Source organism: Tetrahymena malaccensis 436 (assembly GCA_000231845.2). Lineage (NCBI taxonomy): Eukaryota > Ciliophora > Oligohymenophorea > Hymenostomatida > Tetrahymenidae > Tetrahymena > Tetrahymena malaccensis. Next base: position 206,917 of record JH720064.1, on the reverse strand, counting down.
TTGTTAAGTTTATATTCAATAAAAAATAAATACCTTTTTGTAGTCTTCAGACAAATGAAGAAGCTTTGACATTTACAATTAATTTTAGTCTTTTACAATTTGAAGCTAATTTTCAAGATCTGTTTTTTATCTACTCATTTCTAACTCGGTTTATTAATGGCGCATAAACTTGTCCTTTACATTCCTAACAAGTTTTTCCTAAATTTATATCTTTTACTCAATCAATTTTTTGCATTCATACAAACCTTCTGTCGAAATGTGCTCTTTTTTAATAGCAGTTTCAATTATATTTTTAAGCTCCATTGAAATGTGTGTTCCCTTTAAACTATCTAACTCAATTTCAGTTTCAGATGGTATTCTAATCTGAATCTCTTTCACTGTTTAAACAGCAACACACTTTTTATTGAATTATTCAAAGAAACTATTATTTAAATCTTTATCCCAGTATTCTTCACCAACTCTATTTTTAATAAATTTTAACAGTTAAAATTATTTATCAAAATAAACTAAATTATATTGTTTCATTTATGAAGTAATTTAATGATATACTTAATATCCATAATATCACCAGTGTATTCAGTTTATTGGGCACAAGAACAAAGTTCATGAATTTCTGTTTATGTGAATATTGGAAAAGCTACTGCTTTGCATTAAATTGCAGAATCTACAGAATTAACTAATTTATTTTTTTTATTTTCCATTTGAGTTATAAGCACCCTATCTGTATTTACTTCTTTTTCCACTAAATTAAAAATGGAAAAATCAGTTTATGTAAAATTACTTTTTATATAATCTTAATCATCTAAATTAAATCCTATTTTCAAATCTGTTTAATCTGATTCATTGTCAACCTCGTGTATTATATTTTGTAATTAATTTTCAACAGGATCTATGATATATTCTTTTAAAATTTCGTCCATATCCTAATTATGATTTAAAATAATTTAACGGTTTTTAAAATTTAAGTTAAATTTTTAAAAATAGCAAAGGAATTTTAACAAATTAAAAAATCATTTTAACGAAGAAATTAAATATTTTTAATTGCTTAATTTTTGAGTAAAGTTTGACTGGAAACTCAAAAATTAAAATAGGAAAAATTAATAAATAAATTCATTGAAAATTGATGAATGGTTCACTATTTATTACATAAATTAAATTTAAATGAATAAGCAGTTTTTGCTAAAATAATGCTATCAAAAAATTAAATATTATTGATGACACTTTTTTCTTTTACAATTAACATTTTTTAGGTTGTAAGTGATGATAAATTAATTAAATAAATTATGTGGCTAGAATTAAAGCTTAAAGTTTCAAAATTTTGATGCTTTTTTTTCTAATGCAGTTTTTTAGAGATTAATTTAATAATTCAAATAAGATTACTATGTGCTGCTGTATTTCATTTTAGTCGACATGCATTTTTATTTGTTGGGCAATTTCTTTGATGCTCTTTTAAGCAGATGTTCTTTTGTTTTTTGTAAGTTCAAAATATCTTCTTTAATATTCTAAAGCCTCTCTCCATGTCAGTTCTTCGTGAGACATTAGATATTTAAGATGCTCTCTAATTGAGCTATTAAGCTCATCTTGGAGATAATTAATAGAATTTTATGACATTTTATACAGCTTTTCAAGTTTTTTATCTTTTTTTCTTAAATACCTATTTTCTTAAATTTACTTTTCTATAAAGGTCTCCCTATCTGCTATTTGAGTTTGTTGCTTATTAATTATTTCGAGGTCATCTTTAATGGTTTATTAATATTTTTAGTGAAGTTCTTATATATTTTTTGATAAGTCTTTCTCTATTTAGGATTTTTACTTTTCTAAAAAAATGAATAAATTAGTCATTAATTCCATGGTACTATCCCAAATTTCCTGAAGGACGAATGCTCTCTCCTTGCAATCTATAGATATTTGTCTTATCAATTCTTCTAAGCAGCTGCTGTAAATATTTTACCTGAGAATAAAAATATCATCTTTTGTTAAGGGGTCTTTAGAGAGAAGCTCCTTAATTTTAATTTCTAAATAATTTTTAACTTGCAGAGCATCTTGTCTTTTTCCTAGCTGCCCTCTTATGCTTTTTATTATTTACGAAAAACATTTTCACTTCATTAAATTCCAATAAAACACAAAATTATTTATTATTTGAATCAATTTTTAATTATCTCTTTATGTAAAGAGCAAAAAACTAATCCATTATAATTTTCTCTTTTACTTCTACTTTTTTCTTAATTCATATTTAAATATCAAACATTGTCAAATATACAAAGAAATTCCTATGAATAAATGAATTATTTACAATTAGTTATGGCTGACTATATTTTTAGCAGGTTACTGCGGCAAAGAATCTAAAAATGTTGTAGAATGATTCCTTCTTTAAGTTAAAAACCCAGAAGAAACTTATTATATACTCCCTTGTAAAATCCTTTAATCATCAATTATTTTAAGGCTCTTTTAATGATTTGTTGGTGCTCCATATGAAGAGCTAGTGTAACTATTAGTTTAAAAGCTGTATTTTTTTTTTGGTGTTGATGGTTTTGATTTTTAATTATAGAAAGATTAAGATGGTTGATAATTGCTGCTATAAATATCATTTATTTCTGCTGCTGAATTAGGCAGCATTAAATTAGGTTTACTTTACAAATTATTTGAACTTAGAGGTACAGTTAAGGAACTCCCGCTTTAGCTACCAAGTAAAGGAGACGATCTAAGCGAAACATCGCCGCTCTTTTAAACATTAAGGAAAGTTTTATATGCATAAGAATCTATTTTGGCATACATATTTGTTTGGTAGTTTTTTTATAAAGATTATTTTTTAAGTAATTATTCCTCATCAATTATCTTACTAACAAATTATAAAGTAGTTGAGCTATCTCCATCGATGCTACTCCCATTATTCGTTATTTTTATTTGCATTAATTTCTTTTTTTATTTTTACAACCTTTGGTCATTTAGGAAAATTTTATTGTTTATTTGATTCTGCTCGCTATTATGCTGGTATCGCATCTTTTGTATGCTCTTAAATTCTTCTTTTTTTAACTATTGTAAACTATCTTAAGAACTTAAGTTTGTAATCACATCTGAAAGGCTCTTGTTGGAGCTCACATTATGAGCGTGCTACTACGAAATCTGCGTAGGCACTTGCAGATTATTTGTTATAATCTTTTTTCTAGGACTTTGAAGCATCTTAAGTTGAATCTATCTTATATATGATTTAAGAAGCTATATAAAATGCTAGCTATTCGCTAGTAGAGAGAGTTTGTGTTAGAGTAATTAATTATTGAATAAATAATTTAGATAAGAGCGGAAGAAAATTAAATTGTAGTTTCTATTCACTTAATTGTTTATGTTTAATTGAAATTAAAAGATTCTTTCTTCAAATGGTTATAAATTAAGATTTCACTCTAATTTTATAATAATCACAACTCATCTCAGTATACTTTTTATTCATAAATCTTATACTAATTCCCTAATAATTTGAGCAATAATCAGTATCTCTGTTTTTTTATACTGAGGCACTCTATAATTTCTGGTAATTAATTGTTTTCTATCCTCTGTCTCTTTCAATAAATTTTTATTTCTTCCATACAAACATTAATTCAAAACATTATTTTTCATACATATCTGATAAAACGAATATTCAAAAAATGTATATGTTTTAAAATTATTAAATTTTTTATCTCTATTTCTGAAATAGTTTATACAAATTTTATTTTTCAAAATGTGTAAGTTTATTTTTGTATGCTTTATTTATTAAGCGGGGCAAGCAAGCTTGATAAATAGCTACACTTTTTGCTAAATTTTGCTGCTTTAGTTAAATATGTTTTATAATTAAAATATTTGTTTTTAAAATTCTCTTCTAATTTATAAAAAAATTGATTTTTATTTATAAATTATTTTTATAAATAAACTAAATTAGTAATTTTTTTAACTTAAATATGTCCGAATGGATTATTAAGTAAAAAATACTTTGTGTTTGTTTAATTAAAAATTTTCTTTGTTCAAATTTTAATATAGTGCATTTGATAAGAATTTACTAATAGAAACAAATACAATATTTTTTTATGTATAAAAATCATGAAAATTAATTACAGCTATTTATTAATTTTTTCTTTTTATTTCAAAAATCAAAGTAAATTAAACTTGTATGTAATAACTATTTTTCAAATTTAAAATTTTGAATTAAACTTCACAAATTATTTCAATCAGTTTTTAACTCTTTTCTTAATTCAGGTTCTTCAATATTATCAGAGCTTCTACTTCTGATTTTATCGCTCTTTGCTTGAGATTGTTGCTTTTATGCTTTCAAGAATTATTTCAAGCACTGTCTTACAGCAGCTTCTTAGAAAGAGTTTTCTAATCCCTAATAGAATTAGTTTGAATATTTTGTAAACTTATTTAAGTAAATTAAAAACAAAGATCTTACATTATAAAAAAGATTTGGTGAGAAATATTTATCAAGTTCAATTACACCCACATACTTAAACAGATTGCTTTGATTTTTAGATTTATTTATTATTTTTTCAATAAAGTAAGATCCAAAGTGATTAGATTCTGCTCTTCCGATCAACCTCTCATCTTGATATAGTAAAATTCCTTGATGCTATTCAGCTGAAGTATTCTTGCGGGTAGTTGTACCTTCTATAAAGAGCAAAATTTATTAATTAAGTTGAAATAAAAATTAAAAAATTCACCTTTAGCTTCATTGTTAGATTATTCTTATTCTTATGTTACTTGAGATGATTAAGCTTGAGTTGATGCTGATTGATCAAGATTGTAGTTAGTTTACTCATAAATGGTAACTTTTCCAGAGTCTCTTACCATAGGAAAATTATCAATATTTAACTCTTTTAAGAATCTCATTCCTTTTTATTTAGTGAGAATATTCTGATATGATAAGAACTCATATCTTTACCCGTTAATACAAAAATGCATATTTTCAGGAGTTTTGACATATAAATGTTAAAGATAACTTTTTAAACTGTAATCAATCAATTTTTCAACGTGTTCCTTTTTCTCCTTGAAGAAATTTTTCTTTTTAGCAACAATATCAGGCTTGTTGGGGCTATATTAAAATTCGTATCCTTCTCTACCAATAAGGGGAATACGCTTTAAATCGAAAATATAAATGTAATTTCCTTTATCATGCTTAAAAAGTTATTCTTCATTCATTAAGTGAGCGATGTTGTTCAAAATAATTCTTTTATTTTAATCTCCACTCTCAGTTAAATAAACCTTCTTTTTCATATCTATACTAAACAAGAAAATAATGCATTCTTATAAATTTGGATTTATTTTTCCACTTGAGCTAATTAAACCTAATTTTTATTTAATATAGAATTTTAGTATAAAGAATACACCAAAGATAGAATTTCTTCAAAGCATGGTTAATATTTACCTACGTTAAGGATGTTATAAGTCTTATTCTTTGAAATGAAAAGCACATTTTGACCTAATCTCAAACCAGCAAGTTTAATATTATTTCCATATTGAGCCTTTGATTGCAATTAAATTTCATCCTCAATCAATTCCTTATGAGCTTTATTATATTAGATAACTTTGTAACTATCAAATTTGTACATAATATCCACAAAATCATTATGAGGGAATCCTTCGCTGTCATCATAAATTTGCAAAAATAAGTTATTATTATCAATAATGTTCTTATCAATAGGTTAATTCAACAAGAATCCGTTGCATTTTTGGTTATTATTTAATCCTTAGCTAGCATCTTATAGATTTTAAGAGCTCCCAGTTTTATTTTATTAATTAGCAGCTTAAGTGTTTATGTAAGTTTCTTTCTTCTTTTAACACATTAAATTTATTTGAATAGTGCTAGCAAATCTAATTATAAAATAAGTTTAGACATAAAAAAAATTAATTATTTTAGTTTAAAATCTTTTTACTCCAAAATTACTAAACAAACTATAAGTTGTTTATATATTTTATATTAGTAATATTTATATAATTCATAAATAAATTTTATTAAATTATTTGGAAATCTAAACTAAGATTAGATATCTTTGTTATTATATTAAATCAGATTAAAAATTAGCATTATTTAAATTTGATTGATTTTTTAGTTATAAAGTGTTGGCTAGTTAATCAATAAGGATCTTATAATTTTATTTTTAATATTTAAATTTAAAATTTTTTATGTTTAAAAATGGTTTTGAATCAAATTTTGATATAGACATTTATTAAATTTAAAAAATAATAATTTTATAGGTAAATTACTATGATTTAGCGTTTTGGACTAATAATCCAAATGCAGTGAATGGCCAACCAATAAGATTTGCTATTGAATTTAAGAAAGACATAGAAATGTATGGTTATCTAATGGTCAAAATAGAATCTTCTTGCAATTATTGATGTTAGTGTTAATGACCTTAGGATGCCATTTCTTTTTTAAGTGATTTGTTAATTTCTTATTGTCTCAGCTTTTCTTCGCTTTCCAACACAGAATCATCCTTAGAGTCAACATCAAATTAATCTAATTTTGCACCACTTCCTGATCTTTTTTCATCGTTTTCTTCTTTGATGCTAGCATCTTAATCTTCCTCTTATTCCTCATCCATATCATTTTCATCTTTCATTTTAAATTATCATTTATAACATTTATTATAACATAAATTTAGCAGTACCTTTTTTAACAATAGGCTTGACGTCTGTTTCTGTATCCATTTCGTTTTCATTTTTTTCAATAATTTAGTTTCCTTAATTTTCTTTTACATCATCATAAATCTTTTCAACACTTACTTCAACTTTCTTTTCGGATTCCACTTAATTCAAATTTTTATCTACTTATTCATCAGCTTGTTAATTTGAATTTGCTTAATCGTCGATCACATTTTCTTATTTATCATCATCAATTGTTTACTACTCTTCTCCACTATTTTACTTACTTTGCTTTGAATTTTAGTCATTTTCTTTTTATTTAGGCTTATCTACTTCTGTTTCATTTCCTCCATCTTCGCCTTTATTTTCATTTTCGAAGACTTCTGGGTGCTTTAATTGGATATCTTCTCTATCAACATCTATTCTAATGTTATCTTCATCATCAATTTAATTATTTTTCAAAGCTTCCTCTAACTACTTTTGCTTTTCTTTTTGCTAATCTGTTAAATTATAAACTACTTCACATGTATTGCAAGTTTTTTTATTCTCCTTTTAAAAATATTGTAAATTGTATCCTAAGTAACTAATAAAATTGATTACTTAAGAGTTGCTTTGGGGTTTGTTTTCATCAACATAGTTAAGCTATAGAATTAAAGTTTGATCTGAAACGTCATCTTTTAAAAGTCCTCCAAAAATAATTATTTAGTCCTATTTATTAAAGTTTTATTAAATTTTGTATATTAGTTATTTTATCTTAATCGCCTTACTTGATAGACAGAACTTGAAAGTGAAATTGTTGGTTTAAGTGGACATCTATGCTTTTTGTGTGGTACTTCAATCCAAACATTATCTTCAATATCAAAAGCCCAAATATCATCTAATTTTATTTCTGTTCTTTCACCTGCTATAATAAATATATATCTATCTTTAAAAACACACATAGAATGTGAAGCTCTAACACAAGGTTTTTTTTCTTCATTTTAAGATATTACAGTTAAAATTTCTACAGTTTCTGATTTTCCTTCTCCAAACATATTAAACTAGTAATTTAATTTAAAAAAAACAATTTATATAAAAAAATATATCCAATAAAATTGAAATTTTGCAGATGCATTTTCTTTTTAAATCTGACTAAAAACTTTTATAAAATTTCAAAAACAAATCAATATAAAGTAAATCTACTGCTTATTTTTACATTTATTTATTATAAAAGGAAAATTTACCTTCAACTTATAAAAGTCATTGTAGAAGACATCGTCTTCGCCAACTGATTTACCTTGTCCACCAAAAACATAAACGAATCCATTAACATTTGTCATAGAAAAACTATCACGAGCTTCAATTTAATGTCCATGCTTATTGGTTACTTCTCTCCAAGAGTTTGTTTAAGTATCAAATATATACATGTCGTCATATACAACAATTTCTTCTTCTTTTTCTTTGCCATTTGTTCCACCAAAAACTATCATGTATCTATTAAAAAAATAAAGCAACTAAGAAAAAGCTATTAATAAATTTATTTTGATTATTCTTAATATCTATTTTGTTTATAGACAAGATCTACTTTCTATTTATTACTAATAAAAAATATTTCTGAAATACTCCTTGCAATTATAACCAAAATTTCTTATAGAATATATAAGTTAGTATGTTCTTTTTATTAAAATTTTACCTATCTTCAAGAGAGCAAGCTTGATGGCTTTCTCTTACTAATGGCAATGTGCCAGTTGCATCAATCTTTTTCCATTCGTGCTTTTTTGTATCGAAAACAGCTATATCATTCTTCACCCTCTCATCTGCAGTTTTACCACCAAATAAATAAATTTTTCCTTAAATAAGACAAAGGGAGTGGGAATCTCTATGCTCTGGTGCATAAGAAGCATTACAAGTAACCTTTTCCCATTCATATGTTTCGCAATCAAGACGGTATATTTATTCTCTAGCGATTTAAGGGTATTTATCATCAATGTATCCCCAAATTAAATACATATATTATCCTACTACTACTGTTTAATGACCCCAGCGTTCTAAGGGATAATTAGGGACAGTTTTGGATTTGGCTTCGAGAAGCTTTTCAGATTAAACTTCGCCTTCTTCTAGTTCTTCATTTTATTATTTTTATTTCTTTTTAGACTTATTTAGCCATTTATTGTTAGTAAAGGGGTTCTTAACATCTAATAATTAAGTATCTCTTTCGCTACGACTTAATTCTTCCCTATTTTAAATAATTAATATAACTGTTATGCTATTAACTAGCAAATTAAATTCTCATGATTAAACTCTTACTTTGAGTCAGGGCTCAACATTTTACTTTTTTACTTAATATCTGTTATTTATATGGTTTTATTTTGTTTTCTAACTTCAAAAAAATATACTTTCGATCTATATTTATTTATGAGTGTGAAAAGTCTTTTAATTTAATTAATTATAAAAATTAGGCAAAGTTTTAAATAATATCAAACCCGCAACCCTCCAAATTTTTTACAAAATCTACAATTAATTCATTTTTATTTTGAGTATTATAAATAAATTATTGAAAAGAGTAAATAACATAATTAAAGAGATTAAAATCCTTTTTTTACATCTAAAAACTTACATAAATTTTAAAATACTATGACCACTATTTAAGATATTTTTAATTAATTAGCTTTCATAGGATTAAATCATATTTAAAATAGTTTTCATGATTAAATTAATGAGAAACTCAAATAAAAATAATTTCTTTATTTAACAACAAAAAAATTTTTTATTTTATAACAATTCTTAAATCAATTAAGTATTTTTAAACAAAAACTAAAAAGAGGAAAATTTGTATTCATATTTTTTCATTTTATGATGCAAATATTTAATTTATTTTAGAAAAAATTTATTAAAATGAATAAGAAGATATTTTCTTTTATTGGAATTTATATGATTTAATTTATTTATAATAAATTAATTATAAAATTATATCTAAAAGCAAATCTTTACTTTTGAATTTACCATCAGTGCGCATTTAATATTGCAGTTGATTTTAATTACAATCATTCAATTTATTTCTCGATTTTTCCTATTAATTTAAACTCAAAATAAATTTTTAAAAGCATTTAAATGAATTAAAATAATTAAAAAAATATAAAATTTTTAAAATGTCTTATTATTGTTTAAATTAATTTTATTTATTATAAATTGATTAAAGAAATTTATGATTTTTAATAAAATAAAAAATTTATAGATACTAAATAAAGATATAGGAGGTAAAGAATAATCTGGATTGTATTAAATATAGATATTTGTTGGATATACATAATTAATATTAATTAAGATCAGAATTAAAATTTCATTCACTTCTACACTTTAATAATTACAAGAATATCTCAAATAGCATGAATTTGTTAAAGAAGATTCCAACTTTTGTTGGTTTAGGCACTATTGGCTTCTATTCTTACGAATGGGGCTCTAGGTATTTTTATCATAGCATAAATGAAAATGAAATAGACTTCATTAAGAGATATGGCAACTGTTACGGCCTTGTTAGTGGAGGCTCCTAAGGATTAGGAAAAGAATATGCAAATGAATTAGCTAAAAGAGGTATAAATCTTGTCTTAGTTGCTAGAGGCTAAGAATCTCTTGAAAAAGCAAAACAAGAAATCAAAGAAAAGCATCCTTAAATTGATGTCAAAACCATTTCTTTTGATTTTTCCACTTCAAAGCCTGAGGATTACTAAAAACTTGTATCTCAATTGAAAGATTTAGATATTGGAATATTGGTAAATAATGTTGGAGTCTTTTAGCATGGTCCTTTACATGAAGCTAATTCAAAGGATTTAAAGAATTTATTAGTAGTTAATACTTACCCTGTAACATACTTAACATAAAATTTGCTCCCATATCTATCAAAAAGGTAAAATATTTTAATAAATTTACATCTGAATAAATTGCAAATTTAAAGTTTACACTTTAAATTGATATATTTTGTTATAATTTGATGATGACTTATTTATTTTTTTGTGATTAGAAATAAAAAGTCTTTGGTAATTAATGTTGCAAGTGAAGCAGGAGAGTTTGTGCATAAAGAATTCCCTGTTTATAGTGCTAGTAAGAGTTATGACATATAATTATCTAAGTGCCTTCAATAGTTCTACAAAGGCAGCAACATTGACGTTTCTCTTTTCCTTCCTGGACCAACTTACACTCCACTTGTTTAGAAAATAGATGCAGATTTTAATAAAACACCATACGGTAAAGCATATTGTGCTGATCCTTCATAAGCTGCAAAAGATAGTTTTAGAAAAATTGGATATTAAAGCTCAATTTTTGGTGATAAAAAACATGAATATTTTCATTTTATGCACAGATATTTTAGATCTCTTTCTGAATACATTTATCCTTAAACTAAATGATAATGGCTTATAAAATTCATTTAAAATAAATACTAATTAAGCAATATATCTAAATAAAATCTAATATATTTTCTAATCCTGTTTATAAATCTTTAAATAATTATTCTTATTTTAACAAAAATTTATCAAAATTATTTGTTTAAATTTATATTTAAAATAATAAATCAATTAAAAATTTTAAAATAATAAATTGTTGAAAATTAAACAAACCATTTTGTCTAAAATAATAATTAATAAAATACAATTTGTAGAATTAAAAATTTAATACTGTAGTTCTCTAAAATAATAAAACCCCCAAATTAAGATTCAATCAATTTACAGGAGCTTGTTCAAATTTTATTTTTAATTACTTTTGTTTTTTCTTTGTAATATTAATTATTAATGAATATATACATATATAATAAATTTTCAATTTCAAAAACCAACCATATATTTGAATAGAGCTCATTCAATTTATAAAAGATCAATAGTTTTAATAAATAGAGTGAAGGAAATGATATTAAAATTTAAGGTGTCTCACATTTGCTTACGCTACCTGTAATTTAATTGAAAAAAATATTTAAAGAACCTTAATTTGTAAAATATTTAATTAATTCTTGAGTTCGATCACTCCTTTAGCTTTTTATCACTTTTAGATAGTACTTATTTAACTTTTTAATCTATTTCTGCTATTTTATTGATTATACTTTATTGTTAAGATACTTGAGACATCTTAAATTAATTATCAGTTTGGGGATTTGTTTAATTTTTTTCTAAATCATGCTATGCTATATAAACTCTTATCTCATTTATATTTGGGTTATGTTAAACATTTATAGCATGTTAGCTATTTTGCTTTTATGGATGCCTTTAGGAAAATTGTTAGGATTCTAGTTATGATTCATCAATTTCTTCTTCTTTGATGATACTTAAACGTTGGAGTTAGTCTGATCTTAATTAGCTCACATCTATGTTTTAAATTTATGGATTTTAATCTTGTTGATAAACAGGATAAGGAGGAGCTAAATCAGATAATTTAAGTTCTTCGCTGTTTAATGGATCTTCTTTTTTGATAGTACTTGATCTAAATACATTTTATGAAGTGGCTAGACTTGTAAGTGAAGAGGTATTCATTTTTTCATTACTTTATTACAAATCACTTCCAAACTAATCTACAATATATGCATATCTAGTTGGAGGAGGAGTAAAGCTAATATAATTAAAAATGTATTGTAACTAAAAAATAGAAAATTTCTCTTTATTATATCTGTTAACACTTTAATAAATTATGATATTTAAATACCTTTCAGTTAAATATGTTGTGTAGTTTGTTGTCCCTTAGTTAATGGTAGTTTGTGGGTTTTCAAATTAGAAGGATTTCTTTTGGATTGAAGTAGGGGCTAGGTTGTTGGTGCCAAAAGTGTTAGGTGGTATAGTAAAGTTAGGGGTATTAATGCTTTCTTGCTTGAATTAATAATTCAAATTTTATGCCTCTATTGCAGGAGCATTAAAGAATTTCGTATTATCTTTTGGGGATTTACTGTTAGAAAGCCCTTAATAATTCAAAAAAAATGAAGAAGAGTCATTATTTGAAATTGGCTTATTATTATTATTCTTTTTAATTTCTTCAAATTCCTTTTTTATGTCTAATATCTATTATTAAACTTTAAGTATTTTGTTTATATCTTCATCTTCTTCAGTTTTCATTCTTCCTATTTCATATTCTAATCTTTCACTTTTTATGTTACTGCCTATTTATAAATAAAATGTGGGTTTAGAATAAAGAAAAGCAATGAGTTCAGGATCAATTTAAGTTTTGTTGTCAAAATTAAAATTAAAACTCCTTCATTTTTATATTTTTGGGTGATTACTTTGCTGTAAATTAGTTGATGTCTTAAAAGTAGTTTGAAGATCTTGCTTTTGAAAAATATGTCTAGTTGTGATCTTGTATTTAAATTCCTAATTAGTAAAAAGAAGACAATTAAAGCATTTTAACTCAAGTAAATGTTTATTTTACTTAATTTATTAGAGAGGGATTGCCTCTTTTGTATTTATTTAATGTTTACTCTAAATCCGCATAAGTCATTGTATAATCTTAAGGTGACACTCCCAAATTTGCAAAGAATGATTAGCTGTTAAAACTAAAACGGCAAAATGTTATATTTACACATGGAAGAAACATTGTGAATTTTACTTATCATATGACTTGAAGTTGCTACTGCTATATTAAAGACTGCTTAGGTGGCTATTATTTTGATGATTAACTCGGATGAATTCGCTTTCAATTATTGAAGTCATTTTTATAAATTTAAAAATCAGTAATCAATCTAAATATATTTGAGTGCGTGTGTATTGATTGATAATAATGCAATGTAATATAAGAGCAATCAATATTTTTAATTTCTCATGATCTCAAAATTTTAAATTATTGTGAAATTTTTACTGAATGAAATGAAACAAATAGTTAATTAAATTCTTTTTTTGAAGTTCGTTGAATTATTTTATTATTTTATTTATGAAGTAAAGCTAAGATATAAAATAAATGAGTATCTTTTTTTTCACATTATTCAATAATTGCTAAATTAAATTATACAGTATTAAAGTAGATTGTTTTATGCAGAATAAATTTTATTTTTATTTATTTTCCATTAAGGATCAAAAATAAATACAATACATAATAATTTAAGTTTATTTTATATTAGAAAATTAAGTTTAAAAAACGTGAGAATTTTATAACTTTAAATGCATTTAATTATTTTTGCTTCTACCAAAATAAATAATTAAAATATCTTGAAATGTATCTAGTAAAATTGTTCTACTCAAAATAGTACTTTGTGTAAATAATGTATAAAAATATCTAGAAAATATCTGTGCTATTTTTAAGATAGATAAAGTTTTATATAAATTGTAAGAATTGCTTCTCGCTTATATCTAGAGAAACTTGTTTTCTCAATTAATTTTTAGGTTTATTTTGAATAAGACGCATTTAATTTACAAAAATTAGCGAAATTGATGCAGTCTTAAAAATGTGACTTCAGATATTTCTTAACTTTTTCTTATTTTACCATGAAACAAGCAATTTACTAGTGATGGCATAATTTTATTTATATTATTACAGTTTATATTAGAAATGACAAAATTAATTTAATGAAAATAAAAATTTGCAGATATAATAGAGAAAATCATCTGACATTTTCGAATGAATTCCATTTAGCTAATCTTATTGTAAAAATTAAGAAACTAAGATAAGTAAAGAGGTTAAAACAAATATTTTACCCTTAAACCTTTAAGATTTTACATTTAAATATTCAAACCAGAGATGGTGTAATTTTATTAATTATTATTCCAAATTATATTTATATTAGCATTTTCTTCTCTAATTTACTGGCAGTTTTATTCAAGAAATATAATAGAATAAAGACAGAAATATTTAGGTTAGTGTTTTAATTACTAAATTAAATCAGAGTAAATAAGAGAGTAAAATAAGTATGGTGATGGCAACAAATTTTGTATTATGTATTTTATTTGAAATAAAGTAAGAGATATTGAAGTAAAAAAATGGATTAAAAATTAACTATAGCTATGCTTTGGGAACAGATTATTAATGTAAAATAGTGTGAAATATGGATTTATGATATAATATTTTTGATCTAGAAATGAAAATAATCCGTAGAATGTGTACGAATGTCATGTAAATAGGAATAATATATGTTAGTTGCGCAAATATGGTACATTCGAGATAATCTATCAGTATATTCATCAACTAGTTCTTTTATATATATATCTAAAACGAAAACAAATAAAAATATATTTGAAATAATTTAGTAGTTAATCTTTTAAATTATTTATCATTCATTCTATTTATTTATTGTAAAAAAATAATCCTCAATAAAATCAAGAAAAAATATTGTTTAAATCTGTTTGGAATAATTTCCTATAATAAATAATTATACTAAATTAACCAAAAAAATTTTTATTAACAAATAAAAATAATACAAGATATTCCATATTCAAACTATTAAAAAGCACAATAATAAAATGGCTCCTCCTCCTCAACCTGGTCAAAAGAGAAACCCTCTCAAGGCTATTATTTCTGGTAAGCATTCTTTTGTCCAAAATCCATATTCATATCAACTAAAAATGCATTTTTGTAACTAAATTACAGGTGGTATTACTGGTGGTATTGAAATCTGTATTACTTATCCTACTGAATTCGTCAAGACTAAGATGCAACTCTATCCCCATCTTGCCAAGAAGGGTGCCATCCAATGTGCTAAGGATACTATTAACTAATACGGTGTTGTTGGTAAAACTAACCCATTTAGCTGAATTCATTTTACTTATTTTGCTCTAATCAAAAGGTTTATACAAGGGTCTCTCTGCTTTATTGACATTTTCCATCCCCAAGACTGCAGTCAGATTCGGTTCTAACGAAGCTTTAAAAAATAACGTTTTCAAGGTAATATATTAGTATTCTTTATTGCGAAGATTTATGTTGTTGCATAGGTTTTAGACATATTTTTCAAGTCTACTAAAGAAGCATTTAAAGTTTAGGAAACAGTAAAAAAAATAACTCTAATTTTATAAAAATAGGAAAAAAATAGATTAAATACCTTCATGGCTGGTTTAGGTGCTGGTGTCTGTGAAGCTATTGTAGTTGTTACCCCTGCTGAAACCTTAAAGGTTAAGTTGATTCACGACAAGCTCTTAGAATAACCCAAATACAAAGGTATGATTGATGGTATTAGAACTATTGCTGCTCAATAAGGTCTTTCAGGACTTTACAAAGGTTTAACTCCTACTATTCTTAAGCAAGGTTCAAATCAAGGTATCCGTTTCTTGGTTTATGAAGATTCTAAGAAGGTCCTCAAGGTAATTTAAAAACTTCTTATTAAAAAATAAATAAATATCTTTTGTTATTTCTTGATTAGTAGATATAATTGCATTTTAAAAATATTTCAGTAGTTATTAAATGTTTTTTTTTAATAAAAATAGAGTGTTGGTACTAATGATGTTTTAGCTACCTTATTTGCTGGTGGTATTGCAGGTGCTGCTTCCGTTTTTGGTAAATATTAAATGTTCATTTCTAAATTGAATATAATCATTTAACATTTTAAAAATAGCTAATACTCCTGTTGATGTCATCAAAACCCTCATGCAAGGTTTAGAAGCTCATAAATATAAAAACTCCGTTGACTGCTTCTTCTAAGTCTTAAAGAACGAAGGTGTCAGAGGTTTATATAAGGGTACTCTTCCCAGATTATCAAGAGTCGTATTAGATGTTGCCATTACTTTCACTCTTTACGAATAAATTACTAGAGCTATTAACTACGTATGGCCCGAAAAGCATTGAAGAAAATAAAATAGGCAAAAATAATAGTAAATATGTTAGAATTTTCGAGTATAAAATAGAATTAGCAACAATTTAATTTATAACTAAAAAATTACTGTTTAACAATTCATTTTTTGCATGTTTTGTTCACTTTTTAAAAGTATTTTTAATTTCAATCTCTTAAAATCCCTGATCTTTTAAAATTATCAATTAATACCACTGCTTTAAAACAAAATATAATTCATTTTATTCAATATTAAAAATCAACAAGATAAATAAGTATTTATTAATTTCTAATCAATAAAAAATTGATTCTAAATTTTTAGTTTAAATGAGTTTGTACTGAAAATTATTAATGAATTTAAAATCTAAGTGATCATTTAAAATATACATATTTTTGTTATTTTGAGTGTAAATATATAGCAAACACTATCTATTATTTTCAACGTATACATCTAAAATATATACATGCATACTAGTTAATTTTTCAAATATAATAAAGATTAATTTGTGATTTTTAGTGATTAAAATAGTAGAAAAGAAAGAGATTTATAAATTCTGCATAGCATCAATTAATCATGAAGATAGACATAACTAAAGATTTTATTAAAGATGCTAGCGCTCATTAAACAAATAAATATTAAAATTAAATGAAAGACGATGAAATCAGCGTAGCATTCAACATATTTACAAATGACATTGTAAAAATATATTAAGAGACAAAAAGAATATTTAAATCTAATTAGCAATCAAACAAAATAGGTTTTGAACATAGAAAAATTATTTCAGACTCTTAAGCAAAATGAAGAAAAATACTTAACTACATCTTCTTTTGAGTATTTATTGATATTTTTGAATTTTGTATTAATTTCAATACATTTATTTACATAAATCAGAAAAGATGCATTGACAGAATAAGAAAAAGATGATTTAGATAAAATAGTAAAGTAATAAATATAACATATATATGTGCTTTTTAATATAGAAACTACATTAAGCAAATATTAAATATTCAAATAGAGAATCTATAATTAACTTAAAAGAGTCTGTCTCTAGCTTAAGCAAAAACTTAAAGGAGCAAAAAGGATTTTTAAAGTCAAGAACAACTAAGTAATAAATATTTTAAAGAGAGCAGAAAATGTATTAATTAATATATAAAATAAAAATGTAAATTAGTGAATATGCACATAAAGAAGTTGTTATATCTTGTCTTTCTAAGAGACTGGAAGATCTCGCTTAATTTTTTAAAAAATTCCAAAAATATCGCCTTGATTAGTAGGAGAAACTGCAAAAGTAATTATTATTATTACAAAACGTGTGAGGATTCAAATAATTTTCTTATAAATTAGATTACTAAATTAAGAACAAACTAAGTAAAAAATGTACAGAATGAGACCTAAAAGAGAAGATTTAGAGAAAAATTCAGAAAATAATAAAGAAAATTCAGGAGTATCAGAATTAGAATAAGACAACCAATATTTACTTTCTAAATATCATGATGACGAATAAAAAAGACAAAATATTCTAAATAACATTTAAGAAATAGGTGTAATATTAGATAATCTTTCTAAAGAAGTAGAAGAATAAAAAGAAACTACTTATGAAAGTAATCCATTATTATTACTATCAATATTATTAATTTGTAATGAACGATCTCAATAAGATCTCAATAACCCTATAATATAATTTTTTAGCAACCATCTCTCTATTTTATTTGAAATTAATAAATTTAAGTTTCTAAAAAATAGTCATTAGTAAATAGGTGGGGTATCTAACATATAATTTAAAGTGATTAATAGATATTAATTTGAAATTTTTTAACTGAAGAGTGCACGCACATAAAAATAAATGTATTTTAACTAATTTATTATTTAAATAGTACTTTAAAATGCAGAGGCCTCTTTAAAATACAGTGAGCAAGCAAATGTAGGTTTAAGAAAAGCAATAGATTATAGTAAAGATGTAGGAAAAGCTTGGAGTATTCTATTCTTTAGCTTAGGGGTCTTTTTATTATTTTATGACTTTATTAAAAGCTGACTTTACTATTCAAACAAAAATATTACTAATTAATTAATATGAGTTATTTATTAAGTTGTGGTTGTGTGATTGTTAAATTTAAATCATTCCTTATCCTAAATTACAAATTTTAGTATTTGTAATGTTACAAGTAAATAAAGAAATTAGTCTAGTTAAATTTATTTGTCTGCTATTAAAAATTACATTGAAAAATATTACTAATATATATTTTTTATAATATATTATTATATGCTTTCCTAAAACCTAACACTCTCTCTCAGATTATTCTGAGATTATTCTTAACAAAAAATAAAGTTTATGAATCAAAATCACGTGTTGATCAACGACAAACATTAAGTTTTTCTGAAAAAATAAGTATTATTTTTTATTTATTTAGCTGACTTAAAATAAAAAGTTATTTAAAAACTTCAAATTGAAAAATAATTAATTAAGATACGCAAAAATAAAATTTTCAATTTGTTCTTTAGGGAAACGATAATATAGATATGAATATTTTCAGATTTATAGCAGATTTACTTCATTTAACTTCCTTCTTCATTTTGATTTTCAAGATCAGAAAATCAATGAATGTTGTTGGTAATTAATTAGCTTTTTTTAGGACATATACTCTCAATATTGAAAGAAGCCCTTTTCTATTCTTCAAATCATTATTATTATTTTGCTTTAACAATCTAATCTTTATTCTTATTTATTTATCTAAAATGTTTTTAACTAAAAAAAGGTCTATCTTACAAGTCAAAAGAATTATATTTAGTTGTAATGATTTTTCTTAATATGCATTAAATAAATTGAAGAAATTTTGGATTTTTATAGCTATACATAGTTATCTAATAACACCAATTAATACAACGCTGTTATTTTAATACTAAAAAACAAATATATAAAAAAACAGGTATTCCTTCTCAGATATTTGGACTTATTTTTATACTTTGTTTCATTTTACAACACTATAATGAAGATTCTATACATTTCATTGACTGCTTATCTTATTTACATCATTAGATTTAGAAGACCCTACTGTTTAGTAAATTTTAATCAAACCTTTAATTTTAATAACGCCTTATCAAAATAATTAGACCTACGATTCATAAAATGACTCTTTTCCTCACTTCAAGTTCATTTATCCAGGTGAATAAATATAATATAATGGAAAAATAATATTGATTATTTATATATTATAAAGGTGCCGCTCTTGTAACCCTAATTTCTCTCGATTACTCTAACATAGGATTATTTGAAATTTGCTGGACATATTCTATTTGGTTAGAGTCCTTAGCTATTCTTCCTTAATTGCACATGATTCAATAAACAAAAGAAGTAAAGAATATTATAATGTAAAAAGACTGCCTTAAACTAAAAATTCCTTATATCATAAATAGTGCGAAAATATCACAGGACATTATATGGCTTCCCTTGGTTTCTACAGATTTTTCTATATTTTAAATTGGTAAAATTTTAAATAATGAATGAATAAATAGGTTAATTTAATTAACAATATGAAAATTAGGATATATGTATATTACTATACTGAAAAGATTTAATGGATATCTACTCTTGGAGGTATACTCTAAACAGCTCTTTATTCTGACTTTTTATATGTCTATTTAAAAAGGTAAAACAAAATCAAAATCAATAAATTTTACTTATTTGATAAATAAATAATAGCCAAGGAAGAAAGATTGAAATTTCAGTTTGATAATAATAGCTTTAGCTTTATAAAATCAAATATTTAGCATTAAATGTGTATCGAATATATATTTTAAATATTAGCTAAATTAAAAATAATTCCAAATTTTTATATTTTTAAATAAACAATAAATTGGTTACTGATTTCATTATTCAATATAAATATTTATATTTATTTTCAAATATTATTGAAATTCTAATTTATTTGTTTTTATTTTATTGATCAGATTTATAATAATCTTATTTTAGGAGTAGATATTACCTTATCTAATTTACTTTTCAATTTTTATAATAAAATTTTGTATAATAATAATATCTCAATGCTTTTCATTATTTATATATGAAAAGTATAATAAAAACGCTACAAAAAAGATAGAAATTTCAAAAAAAAACAAATCCATTTTATGGAAGCAATATACAATTAAAAGTAAGCTATTTTTTTTAGGAGGGTAATTTTATTGGTAATTTTTTAAAGTTCAGTTTTTCAACAAATAGATAAAAAAATTAGTTTTATTTTTAAACAATTTAAATTTTTTTTAAAACCTCTCCTTTTCTAATTTGCTACAAACATTTTTTTATGATAATAAATTGAAGTTTTAAGCGAAATCCGTTACATGAATATCCAGGAAAGGATGAAACAATAGACTTCACAATCATTTATTTAAGTGACTACCAATATAATTAAAATAATTATTAAAATTTTATCAATTGAATATAAAAAGATAATAATCCAAAAAAAAAAAAGTAAGACTTAATGCGAAATGCTTAGTAGCATAATGAAGTTGAAGATGAAAATACATATTAAGTAGACTATTTATTAGTTTAAAAAAAATATATAAATTTTATCGAAAAATAGGAATGTTATACTTAAATTCCTATTCAAGAATACCCAGGAAAGCTTGAAACAATAGAGCTAGATTTTTTATGTAATTAAACAATATAATTTATTACATATAAAATTTTATCTAATATAAGAAGGGAATATGGAATCAGACGATTAGTAATAGAATGAATTAAATAGTGATAATAGATCATAAAATAGCTAAAATTTAAGCAAATAAAAAAAAATTTAAATTGATATATAAGATCGTACTTCTATTATTAAAAATGAAGATTTAAAATAGAATTCACAAGAAAAAACTTAAAAGTACTTTAAGAGATGAAAAACTTCAAAATTAAAAATTAAATCAATTTAATAAAAGCAAAAAAAAGATATGGTAAAAAACACCAAAAACAATTAATTAATTAAATATAAATGTAATATGTATTTATATATAATTATTTATTGGTTTGCTTCCTTTCGTTTATTTGTTTGCTCTTCACAAATATGTTTCATTTAATTTATTAGCTAACTCCTTCAAATAAACAAAAAATAAGCAAATAAAACACTTTATACAAATCTTCTTCATTAAATTAAAGTTATTAAATAATTATTTACAATAAATAAAATTAAATTTAAAAAAGTAAAAATAATATACATGATTCATACATAACATGTTAAATAAATGGTTAATGCTTGCTAGATCATATATACTTTCATTTTAATTAACATTATTGAAAGATTAATTAATTTTATTTATTTTAACTTAAAGAATGAATTGAAAATATAATGTAAAATATTAATGGTTTTTATAATTTAAATATTTGTTTGAAATTGAAGAAGAAAAAAAAAGTATGAAATCAAACAACATAATGGTTGATTTCAAACGATTCTATTTTGATAATCTTTTCAATCTTGAAATTTATTAAATCATGATTCAAATTAAATTATTTGCAAATATCATTTAAGAAAAAAGGATTATTGAAATTTTTATACTTTATAGCTTATTCAAAAAATTAAACTGAAACAATAGGGATTTCCAAAATTAAGCTAAATAATCGCTGATAAGAAATGTTATCTCAAAGTGGATCAAACACAAAATTGCAACAAAACATCACAAACTAGCAAATGAATAGCTCTTAAAATACTAACATGAATAATTATCACTCAAATAACTTAAATTAGAATTAATTTCAATACGCCCAAAATAATTTTCATTCTTAAGATCATTTACTTTAAGGAGATCATATGTTCAACAAAAGCTAATAGCAATTAAGCTCATAAAACAATAGTAATGCTCTTACCTAACATTTATTGGCATCGTCTTCTGTATAAGTGAATAACAGCACAAACAATAAAAAAAGCAACGTCAAAAATTAAAATCAAGGAAATTCTATTTAAGCAGCTAACTATAGCAGTGGAATCGGGCAATCACAAGTAGTTGGTAGAAAGAAGAGCCAAGGAGTACTACAAAATATAAATAATATGAATGTAAATAATCAAAATCATAATCTTAACTAAATAATTTCCTATTAGGAAAGCACATCAGCATCATCAAATATGGCAAACTAGAACAGTAAATAAAATGAGAAGAACATGCTGGTTGATATTTTAAGCATTAATTAGCAATACCAAAATTAGATTTAGTAGCATTAGCAGTTTATTTAATAGAAAATGAATAATAATAAAGCCAACAATAACCTAAATAACGAAAGCAACCAGCAATCGCCCTTAGAATGTACAAGTGGAAGTAAAAATAGAAATGAAAGCAGTGGTCATGAAGGGTCTAAGGTGTAAAACATAAAACTGAATAATCTGATTAACTAACTTACTAAGTAGTCTTAATTTAATTCTCAGTTTTAAGAAGGAGGCTCTCCATCTAAAGTTTCAGATGATGCTCCCGTTTCGAATAGCAAGCAAACCAAAAAATGTAAATTAAAAATTAAATATTTTAAACAAGCATAAACTATTTAAAATGGTAGAGAGTTAGTGGCTAATTAATTAAAAAAACAGAATCAAATTTAATACAAATGATATTACTTAAATAATTAATTAACTAACTAACTAAATAATAAAAATCCAGAATTTATTTGATGAAATATGCAAAAATAGTTAGCATATTTTGATTTGTAAACACATGCATGCATAAATCAAAAAAAAAAAAATAAAGAATCAAATCCTCTTGATTTTTGAAAATAATAATTAAAAAATTAAGAAATTTAATTTATTCTTTTTATAACATTTAAAAATATTGATTATTAATAGCAAAACAGTAGCCATAGCAAGCAACAGGGAATTCCAAAGACAAGCAAAAGAATACCATGCATTCTTATTCTAATTCTTTGACAAATTAAAAGAATAAATCATCCAGTTGCTCTTCTCAACAGCATTTGCTGCAAACTCAATAGGTTTAGCAAAACATTTCTATTCCTCCATAAAGCCCCACAGGATTAGGATAAATGTTGTAAAAATAAGAAAGTCCAGATCTTAAATTCGGAAATTAGCAATAATAACAATATAGTGCAGTTTAAGTAAGCAGTTGGAATATGGCTAACACATCTCAAACATCTAGTTAAAATGGACTTTAGAGTGGTGGTTAATAAAATCCATCAAATTAGCAAGGATACCTCCAAAATTTTTAGCAGTCTCAATTGTAATAGGCATCAATAGCTGATCAAATCCATAAAATTATCTGTGGCAATGGCAAGTCAGTAGTATCTACATCCAATTCTTCATAGTAATAGCAGAATTCTTAGCTCAATTAACAGTAAAACAGCTATAATATGAAGCAAAATGATTACTACGAAGTCATGACTAAAGTCGATAAAGACAAAAATAAAAAAGGTAGAAATGGATACCAGCAAAACAATCAAGCTAGTAGTCCTTAGTCCCAAGCAAGCGCAACAGCTGCTACAGGATCTACTATCCTATAAAATAGTAATCACACAAGCAGCATAAACTTATAATAAAATAGCTCAAATACAAACTAAAACCACTATGTTGTCGCATCTTCTACTAATACAAATTAAATGTATAATAACGTAAATTTGATGAATAACAACAATATAATTTCGGGAGGAGCATTTAACAATTCAAATTCTCTAAACAGCACAAACAAAATTTCATCTATTTAAAAGAAGACTGAGAAAAACAAATCTAAAAAACAATTAACAATTAACACAGCTGAAGTTCACCAAACTTATAATTTCCCTCAAAATATGCAAATTCCCCATACAACAACGACTACAACAAATAAAAACCAATTATATGCTACGAATGATGAAAACGTTAATCAGATTTAACTTTAGTAGCAATTATAAAAGTAGATTCTTTAACACTCTTCGACTAATGCTGCATACAACTAATACTTACAATCTTCTTAAGTTTAGCATGATCTTTTGCACAGCTCAAAAAGTAATGTGAACCTTTAATCACAGTAACTCTACCTCTAATAAGGTTAGATTTCATAGCTTTTAAGCTAATAGTAGCTTTCTCATTAATAATCTTAGTCTCAGCAATCAAACATGTAGTAATCATCAAATTTATCCTCATGCAACAGACCTAAAACTGCTAAAAACAGTGCCTCATCTTCTTCAAACAAATAAAATTTTATCATAAACTCATCGAAATCAAAATAGCAATCAAATGCAACATCTTCTGCATCTTCTTCTATAATGAAATAACTTTCACCTAAATATTAATAGCAGCTTATGAAATATGAAGGTATGACTAATGTCCTCCAATAACAATAAGATTAAATCCTTAAAGAAAATTTCTTAAATTAAATAACAGCTAAGTAAAATGAAGTCAATGGAATCGAAATTAATCACTAAGAGCCTTTCTTTTTATCTCCCAAACATCCTAAATCTCAACCTCAAAGTACAAAAAATCAGTAAAAATAAACTCACTTTGAATTCCCATTGAACTAATAGAATCAGTAAGTGCTCAACTAATAACAAGTAAATAACTTTTAATCTAATAATTAGCATGATTTAATAAATTTAAGCCAAACCCTTAATCAACAAAAACAGTAATAAAAGTAAAAAAACTTATAAATAAACTAAATATTATTATAATAACAACAATAAATACTTCAAAATTAGCAGCAATAACAACAATAATAATAACAACAATAGTTGCATTAATCATCTACAATTTCAAACTGTTAATCATAAAACTCATAAATGCTTACAAATAAAAAATTTTCTTCTCGCGAAACTTAAGACTTAAAGTCAAATTCTCAATTAAAACAAAGTAGTACAAGAGATACATCAATCTAAAAGTTACAGAGATCAGACCTTATTAAGATAGTGTAAAGGACATCATAAATATTAAATTCATATTCTAAATAGCGAGAATTCTGGATCCAAGAAAAGAGAATGCTCCTAAATGAAGTAAATTAATTAAGAGCAAGATTATAATTCTACGAAGACAATACTAATCTGCAGTGAAAAAATAAATCGTTTTAAATTTGGCACAAAATTATAATTAAAAATATTTTTCATAAAGTATGAAAAAAAAAACTTTTAAAATAAAAATTGAAAAAAAAGAAAATATAACTTTTCCTTTATAAATTTACTTGAATATTACAAAAATTATTATAATCTATAATTAATACAATTGATAGAAATTATTTTAACATTTTTTTGTTTATTTTATTTATAATTATTACATATTTTTATATCTTATTTTTAAAATTATTCTTCATGTTAATTTAAATTTAAATATTTCAAATTCATTTATTTGGTTATTATTTACAAATACAAAGTTATCACTATAAATCTTCTAATTCAAGCAATACAATTACTGTCGGCGCTTATATTAAGGTGTATGAAGAAATAATTATTTTTTAAAATTTAGAACCTTTTTTAGAGTTTTGGGAAACTAGTAAAATTAACTACTTTTAGATAATTTCTGAACACATTACATTATATATATTTATTATGCATATTTTTTTACAATATTTATTTATATTTGTTATTATTATTATTATAACTATTTTTGTTTCAAATTTAGATGTTTAAAATTAAATATTTACAAATTGTTATTAAATGCTGAAGCAAAAATTAATTTTCATTTTTTAGAATTGTTTCCTAACACATTTAATTTACCAGAGTTCATCCCTCCTGTCCCTCTTTTTGACTCATTACTACCTATAAAACAATTATTTATACTTTTAAGTAAAATACCTTATAAAAGAATATCTAATTACCTCTTCTTGAACCAGCCATAGAAATAAAACCTATTTTAGATTATCTAGAGCTTTGTTACATCAATTGTTGATCTAGATAAAAGGTAAAAAAATAAATAAATATTTATTTATTTAATCAATTTTTTAAATTAATAAAATACCATTGACTAATTTGTAAGTTTATTTCAATTAATTTGAAAGGCTTTTAATTTCACTTTCTAATCTATAAATATTTCTTTCGTCAAGCTAGATTTAGTTCTTGCACTCTTTAATAATTTCCTTTAGTTCTAATTAGCATTTCGTTAAAATTATTAGGTTTTTTAATTTAAATTTACTTAAATTTTCTTCGTTTGTTTCTTAATTTTTTTCTTAGAATATTCTTGATTACTCTTAGGATTATTTAGCTTATTCTTATGCCTTGTAGAGTAACTGCTTTTAATTATTTAGTTTATCATTTAGATCTTTTACTTGTTGTTCAAGTTCTGCTTTTTGCTCTTCTTTTTTCTTTAGGTTACTTTCTAATTCTTTTACTTTGTTGTCCTACTTACTAATAGCATCCTTCAGAGTATCTTTAGTATTTTGAGATTCATATTAATTTGAAAGCTAATTTTATAGCTCCTCTAATTAAATCTAAGAATCTAATTAATTTGAAAATTTAATTATCACTTTTACTAGTAAAAATGTGTAATAAATAAATACTTTTTAATTTATTTTCTTGGTCTTGCAGTTTTGCAAATTGGTCTTCGTTTATTTATTTTATGGACTTTAGATCAGTTTCTTTTTAGTTTACACTAATTTTCAACTCTTTATATTATTATTTTTAGCTTACATAAAAGAAAATTATAAATATAAATTTAAATTACTATTTATCTCTTCAACATATTTATTTTCTTAAATTAAGTAGCTATACTTTTATTCTTCGATTTATTTTTAGAGGTTCTAGTAGTTTTATTAAACATCCCCATATGATAATAAATCATTATTGAGTCTGTCTATTTATTCTTGCAAAATATTCATTCTTTCTAATCAAAATAACAAAGCTAAGTTAATCAAAGTTGATCAAATTAAATCATTAATTTTACCATCATTTTAAGAGTTTATTTGATCAATTTCTTATTTTAATCTGATATTTTCATCCTTAAGGAACTCGCACTACTCCAATATTTGCTATTCTTTTAGAATATCCTGAGGTTTCTTAACTAAATTAGAAAAATAAAATTCAATAAATTGAATAAATTGGATTAAGCGCAAATTTTACTTTAGTTTAGTTCGCCTGCTAATTTAAGTATTTAGCTGACTTTTTCAAGTTCATTTGAGAGTTCGAAAACACATTATTGAGATTTAGCAAATTTATCTGAGATTTCAGCTTAATTTATTTGAAAATCTTAAATTTTACCCTTAAGCTAATAAATTTAAATAGTAATTTATATTAATAAAATGTATTTCGTACTATTTTAGATATCAGTTAAGAAAGAAATTAAAAAAAATAAATAATACATACATGCGCAATTTCTTAATCCTTGTCAATTATTATTTATTTAATTTATCCATCTCTGTAACTTTAGATTAATTCATTCATTTCTTGTTGTATTTCTTCTTCCAATTCACCTTATTCTTTAAAGAAATAAAATTTAATTTAATCAGTAAAAATATAATACTAATTTATATTCGCACAATTTCTAATTATTTGATATTTAATAATTTATTACCTTCATAAGAAAGCTTATTTTATTACATCAAAGGATCTATATTCGATTAATTTTCCATTAGGTTTACTAGTTTAAATAATACTAAAGATGACTCTTTTAAACTCTCTATGTATTTTTCTATCTTAAGTGCCAATTCCTTCCTATTCTAGTCACTTTCATCCTTCTTTAATTTTATTTCATCCTTGGAAAGTATGATTACTTACTGTTTAAGCTTTTATAAATTTAACTCTAAGATATCAGTAGAAGTCTACTAGCTTATTTGCTTGAGCAAATTTTGCAAAGAGCGAATCTACTTGCTGGGTTACAAGCAGTCTTGTTCAAACTTTTGAATGGCAAATCCCAGATTGTATTTGGGTGAGTCTAATTTTTATTAAATGAGTGACAATCCCTTTAAAATAGACTCCATCTTAGTTTTTGACTCTGATATTATAGTGTTTTGAAATTCGTATTTTGAGTTCTTATTCCTTACAGCAATATCTGTTTTGAGTATAATCTATTAAAGAGAATAAAACTACAGTGATTCCATAGATGCTTATTGCATTTAACTCACACAAACTGGGCAAAAGGGTTGAAAATTTTTATCCAAATATTCTAACTTTTAATGATCTTTTCCTCTCTTGCATTGAGGAAATGTAATTTACTCGTTATTATTAAAACAAAATTGGCTTTGGTTAAAGAGGGTAGTACTACCAGTTTCGCTCTCGTTATTTCTATAGGGAGATCCAAGAAAATTTGGAATCATTTCTTAACTTTAAAGAACTAAATATGGTTTAAGTACTGTTTTTGCTTTGTATCTTTAATTTAATTTAAAGTTTGGTGGTAATTAATTAATTATTCCTTTGTATTCGTTAAAAGTTATATTCTATCAGTCAATGAATAAATAAGTAATTGTTATAATTTGAAAGAATTAACAAAATGAAATAGTAAACAAGTCTTAGAATTACATTTTGTTCTCTATATTTTTTAAACATTCAATTTTTGTAGATTACTTGATTTTCATTAGTAAATCAATTTAATGTTTTTAAATATTGATATAAATTTACTTGAATTTAGAGATAAAATAATCCGCTCTATAAATTAACTAACTAGTGGTCATATTTAATTTATATAAATAATAAACCGTTTTGCATAAGATTCAAATAATTAAAAGTGTGTGAATATTGTTACTTTGCTAATAAAAACTCCGAATTAATTACTATTTATTGGTTAATTTTAGGCATTACATTTCTAATTTCTGATATATTTTCAGAATTCTAAAATTTTGTAAGCAATTGATTAAATTTACTCAAAATTTATTTCATTTATTAAGTCGAAAAGTTAAAAATTTATTTTATTTTTTAGTAACAATACCCTTGGTATTGTTTTAAATATAACTTATTTAATTCATTCGTTTTTGGATGATAAACAACCTTTTTCTAACAATACAAATAAACGAAGATATTTTTACTCAATCAGTAATCATTTTTAGTATTTTTCTTTTTGGAATTTCAGAAGAAAAGATTACAGCAAGGCTGGTAAATTTTGATATTATTTTTACCATTTAAATTAATTTGAAAAGGCAAATATATTCATTCATTCATATTTGGTCGAAATACTAATTAATCTATCTTTTTATAACTTTAATAATTTTTTAAATATTAAAGTATGCTAAATCAATTACTTTTCCAATAAATATTACGAATTAATCTTTACTTTTCCCTGATTACATTGATTCTGATAAATTTTCTTTATTTAAATTTGTAAGATAAGTTAAAAATTTTGAATTCATTTATAACTAAAATCTAAAATATTTTAATTTTATATAAATTTTTAATAATTAAACTATAAATGATTTTTTTTATGTTGCTGTATTTTACACAAAATATTTCAAAAATAATGAGAAAACATATCAAACCTGATCATTTATTTAAAAAACCCAAAATAATAATTAAGATTCATTAAAAAAAAAGATAAAACTTTAAATAAAAAAATGTTGGAATAGAATAATATAATTTATGATTTAGAAGATGTATTTATTTCTTTAACAATTTTTACAACTTAAATTTACATTAATTTATAAAAGTTAGTTAAATCTGATTTGTAGACGCTCACTCATCTTGATTTATAATTGAAGTAAAATAACCATTTATTATTAATTTATTATTTTTTGATTAATATTTACTGCAAGTCTTTTTTTATAAAAATCAAAAAAAATATTATTGGTTATTTTGAAAAATAAATTTGTAATTTTTTTATAAAAGAAATTTTAAAGTCGATGACATATTTCTTAATTAACTTAACTTTTCTTTAAAGAACTGTTAACAAATTCAAACTTTGAAGATATAATTAAAGTAAACTAGGATTATTTTATTTGCTATCTAAATGAGTTATTCAATTAAAATTAAAAATATCTTCATAAAATAGCAATGGATATATTACAGGTAAAATATTAGAAAAAATTTTGAATGAGTTACCTGAATACAACAATTTGACTAGCCTTTCATTAAATTTGAAGTAAAGAAATAAAACTTGAATCTTAAATAATTTATTATCTTTTGTTTAGAATTCATTCTTAAGCAATTTATTGATTTCTTCAAAAGATTTAATTAATGATCTAAATATTTTTAATTAGTGATAATTAGGAATTAAAATTATAAGGCGCAAAAATTGTAAGATAATTTTTGTTAAAATGCCTAAATGTGACAGAACTCAAACTCCTCCAATCGTAAAATTAAAATATACAAATTTTGGCTTATTTTATAAAAAATTTTTAGAAGCAACTACTTTGAGGACAAAGGAGTATTAGAAATAACAGAAGCTATTTTACAAATGAAAAATATTTTATACTTAGAACTTGATTTGGCGTAATCAATACACTTCTTTTTTTATCCATATTACATATTTAAGCTTAAAATTTTCCATAATTAATGAAGTTACTTTGTTTTGAGTATTCTTTTGTAAATAATAAAAGATACAATAATCTTGACGATACTTCTGCTCTTGCGTTAAGTGATACTATTAAAAATTATAAAAACCTTTCTACATTAATGCTCGAAATGAGGTAAATATTCACTCAATTCATACTAAAATATTCAATTTAAATAGTTATTTTTAAAATTAAAAGAAAATTTAATGTATTCTTATAAATAATTTCAATATAAAAATTGGTTTAACTGAATTTATTTTGATAAAAAACAGTTTATTTTTCAAAAATCTAAAAATTTTTTTAATTAAAATGCTCAATTTTTATTGTTTAATTAAATAATTTAAAATAAAAAGTGGAAATCTCTTCAAAGATGAAGGAGCAACTAGTTTAAGCTAAGTATTTACAAATTGCACTAATCTAAAAAATGTGTAAATATCTTTAGGGTAAATTAAAATTTATAATTAAAATTATATATTTATATTAATTTATCTTATTAGTTTGCATTTTCATTATTTCATCAAAAAGCTTAATTAAAATATTCAGCTTAGAAAAAAAATATTTTAAAACTGAAATTATTATGATATCTAATTTTATAATAGAGCAAATTAAATCGGTAATATTGGAGCATCAAACTTAGCAAAAGAGCTTGGTAACCTGACTGATTTGACTTCGCTTGATTTTGATTTTTGGTAAAAATTTGAATTATATTAAGTTTTCAAAAAAATAGTAAGATAAATATAAAATTTTATAACTTATTTAATTTTATATTAAAGGTCAAACCTAATTACTGATAAAAGTGTATGTGATATAGCTGAAGGAATAGGAAAATGTACGAAGCTCACAAAATTACAGCTTACTTTATAGTAAAATATCGTTTTAATTCATCTTTCTTTAATCAATATTTATTAAAAAGAAATCCATAAAATAAATAAGAATTAATTATTTTAAAAATTTTTTAGTCTGTACTAATTTTAATTTATTTATCTATCTATTTAGCCATTATTTTTTTAATTCTGATTTTTATATTTTTATTTAAAAAACTTAATTATATTCTCATTTTTTACTCTTTATTTATTTAGATTAAATTTATATTATTGAGCATTAGAAGAAAAATAATCATTCATTATTACATTTCTTTTTTAAATATTAGAAAAAATTTAATAGGTGATATGGGAGTATCTAGAATTGGATAAATTTTAAATTAACTCACTGAGTTAAAAATATTGCATCTATACTTATGGTAAATAAATAGTTGAATTCTTAACATTTTTAATGTTTTAAATTACACACAGCAGCTTATAATTAAAATTATCTAGAAATATTGGCTCTAATTGAATTTTTAAAATAAGGTAATGCCAAATTGGTAATACAGGAGCTGCTTCAATTGGAGAAGGATTAAAAGGCTGTAAAAAATTAATAGAAGTAGAAATCAGCCTATCGTAATATTATTTTTTTATTTATTTCTCAAAAATCTATTTTATTTTATTTTTTCATTTAATTAAATTCAAAAAAATAGAGATATTTTGCATAAAAATAATAATATTGAAAAATAAATTCTCTTATCAATTAAAAAAGTAAAAATTAAATTGGTGATGAAGGTGCTATTAGTATAGGATAAGGATTGAGCAACTGTACAGAAGTTACCAATTTACTATTGTATATGTGGTAATATTTTGTAGATTTATAAATTTGTTGGATACTGTTTATATTTGAAAATAAAATGAATTGTTTTAATAAAAAGGGACAACAAAATTACTGATGAAGGAGTTTAAGCTATTGGAATGGGATTAAGGAATTGTAAAAATCTCATAGATTTTGAATTAGAGTTAGAGTAAACTAATTTTATGATTTAAATCTAGTTAGATTACTAAAAAAAAAATTATGTTGTTCCATTTATATGTTTATATTGAGTATTTTTAAATTAATATTTTTAGAAAAAATCAAATTAGCAATCTAGGAGCCATAAGTTTAGGTGAAGGTTTTAGCAAATGCACATAACTTCAAAAATTATAGTTTTATATTTGGTAAAATATTAAATTTGATTAAAATTATTTCAAGTTTCATTTTAATTTTCAAAGGACTAATTAAATTGGTGATGAAGGAGCTAATGCAATTGCTGAAGGAATAAGTTAATGCAAAAACCTTACTAATTTAGATATCAGCTTTGTGTAAGTTTTATCTCCTAAATTGAGAATAATTCTTTTATAAATTTAGAAAATGTCTTTACTATTCAATGAAAATATTTGTTTAAGTTTTAAAAATAATAAATTATTTATATTTTAATTTTAATCCAAAAAAGTAAAAATTTAATAGGAAATTAAGGAGCTTCTCATTTGTTAGAAAAATTGAGTAAATGTGCATAACTATCTGAACTAACGTTATTCTTAGAGTAAAATCTATTACATGTTCTTTGAATTTTTTAAATTTTAATTTGTAAACATTTAAATCTGAAAATCAATTGAATCTATTTTACTAGAATTTATTTGTTTAATTAATTTACTTTTTTTATCAAAGAAAAAATTTAATTGGAGATTAAGGAGCTTTTGAAATAAGCAAATGGTTAGTGAATTTCAATAATCTTAAATAACTAGAACTTAATTTAGGGTAAAAATTTATTTAAAATCACTGTTTAAATTTTATCCTATTATTTGTATAAACATTTATACCCATTTTTAAAGTTAATTTTTGTATTTTTAATTTATTAATTTTCCGTTTTTAAAAATTTTTAATTATTGTATTTTAAAATAGATAAATTATTAACATTAATAGATTTTTGATTATTATTTATATCTATCTTTTCTATATTAAATATAGTGAGAATGAAATAACTGAAAAAGGATATATAAGTATAGGAACATCCTTAAGTAAGGTAGCTAAGCTTATGACTCTTATGCTCACTTTAACGTATAAAAATTATTTAAAATTCAGCTTTATTATTAACATTTTAAATAAAAAATAGTTAAAGTGAAAAATACCTGAAATCATCTGATTTGGCAAATTGTAAAAATATTAATAACCTGCATATAGATATCACGTAAAAATTGTTTAAATATATTAACTAATCAATATTTTTTACTAAAACCTTCATATAAAAAGTAATTGCTTTAGTGTTTCAGATTAGTAATACCAAAGAAGAAAAGCTTTAAAAATTAAACGTTTAGTTAAACTAAAGACCAAATTTTTTGATGATTGACTTCTTCATAACAAAATAAATAGAAAATTATAATTATTAGTAGAAAAAGCATAATTTACTCTTTATTTTTATGTTTAAAAAATAAAATTATCAAATAAAATATTTTTTTATTTTTGTAAATTTTATTTTAGTAATTGATTTTATTCTTGATTTTTTTATATAAATTTTTCAACTCATTTATTTATTTATTTCTAAGCACATACATTAAACCAAAAAATACAATTTAAAAAATAATTTTATTTTTTAAATACAATCAACATTTTATTCATTTATTTTTAATGTTTTTACTATAATTTATACATTAAATTTCATCGTTGTTATAAGATTTCTCTGTTAACGTATCTAAATATGATAAATTTTTATTCCTAATGGCATCCTTAACTACTTTCCTAAATCTTTAAAAATTATCTTCAAGATTTTTTGAATAAATTTAAAGTTTTGCTTATGGAAATCTTCTTAAAACTCTCTAAAATAAACTATATCTTTACATCTTTTGAACTGATAAATAAAATACCGATACTATTATCTTATGGATAATATATAGGTAGAATATAAGTTAGCATGCCAATACTAAGTAATAAAATACTTCTGAAATTATTTTACCTAATTACTTCTAATCATATTAGTTTCCTTAATTGAACTCTAACTAAAGGCATATTGATGATAAAAAGTATAAGATTGACAAAGTAATTGAAGTTATCTCTACTTTATTAATAAATATTTACTAGAAGGGCTTATAGTAAATAATTGAAATGGAATATAGACTCAATACTCCACTGTATAACAAGCAACACATCACAATATGAGTTTTTCCGAATGAAACTAATGCTGATAGTAAGATACTCAATAATAATTTTATAAACTGCCAGTAGAAAAACTCTCTTTTGTATTCATCATACATAAACCCATATGCTAAAATTATCTTAGTTTTTTCAAGCTGCTTTCTATTTTAATAAATATACACAAAGAACACAATTGGTATAGCAAACACATAAATAATGAGAGCTGGAATACTTATAGCATACATTAAGTATATCCATGACTAATCATTACAATTTATCTTAGTGTCTATCATCAAATAGCTATTACTAGAAGAGAGTTGGATGCATGATATTGATTCTATGCAATATTAAGTAATGGAGGGTTAAAAAACAAAAATTATACTATATAAAAAGCTGGTTGTAAGTAAAATATAATGATTTTTTTTTCTTATCCAGCTGTAAATGGCAACTAAAAGCAAAACTACAGCATTCAATATAAGAGGAGAGATAACAGATATCAACAACTTGATAAATCCTAAACTTTCGCTTGATGGAAAGTATTATTTGAGAAAACAATCATATGAAACTCCTCCTGAACTCTGCAATGGATTGAGAAAGCTATAAATGTTGCTATGAATAGAAGAGTCATATTTATTGAAATCAACAAAATAATAGGTCAAGAGATACAATTAGAGATTAAAAAGAAGTATTTTTACATAGACTGAGGCCTGTTTTTATCTTATGAAGCTGCACCCTATGTAGATCTTTTTCATGTATAAAGAAAGATACTTACGATAAATTTATGCTCTCATTCTTTTAAAACTGCTTATTATTGTGAAGAAAAATGTGAGAATTATAAAACAATCAGATAAATAAATAAAAAGATTGTTATTATTAAGAGAGCTGCAATTGATACATTTGAAGTAGCCTTACTAACCGTATGACTCACCATTCCAAAATTCTCCATTAATATCGCATGTTAAGCATTAAGCTCCAATATACCCTTCAGAGCATAACTCGTTTCCATACCCCAATCTGTTATCACCATTACAACTTTTCTAATTTAATTGGCAAAGATATGTATCATTATAGGAAGAATTGTAAGGTCTCCAAACATTCTATTTTAGATATGATACATCAGCGTAGCATTTATCAAACGTTTATTAATCACATATTTCGCAACTATTACTAATTTAATTACTATAGCTACCTATATCACAATATTTACATTATTATTCTTTTTATTTCAGATTAAATATTTATTGCATTCCTCTTTCGCAAGTAGATAAAGTATTAAAGCGAACTCTCCTCCAATTAGCTGTATTAGAATCGCTAAAAAAAGATAAATTAATTTATGAATAAATATTTAAGCTATTTAGGAAGTCAAATTATGGAGTAAAGCTAACCAAAAGATAAGGGTAATTTGCATTTGGCAAATCATAACTCATAAATTAAAACAACTTCTAATCATTACCACTTAAAAAATTATAGAGATTACCAATATATTAATTTTCATTAAATTCTGTAACAATACAGTTTTTTTTAAATTCATTTTCAGCACAACTGTATTCAACTCTAAATCTTATAATATAAATTAGATTTGTAAATACTGAAAAATTTTTTATTTCAGTATCATAATCAGAATGAGTTATTGATATTTCTCTCTTTTTTTAGTAATATTCAGTATTAACTAATTCTGCATTTAATTCATAAAATTAATCTATTTCAAACAAGTTACAATAATAAAATTTCCTATCGTTTGGTTAACTAGTGCATATAAAATATTACTAAGAAGAAACAGTAGCAGAGTTATTTATAAATTTAACCTTATTATAATCTATTTTATTGTGATATTAGTCCCCGAAGAAAGCTCCTCCACCAACTTTACTTTTACAATTTTATACAGTTATTTCATCTGTAATACTTAGTTAATTAGTATAAAGGGCTCCACCAAACATATCAGTTTAGCAAGAATCAAATAGCGAATTAGTAAATTCAAGAAGGCCCCTTCCCAATATTTTGAAACAGCCACCAGAATCTAAGCTTTTCATATGACTGAATTGAGAGTTTCTTACATATGTTTTATGAGCTACACCATCATTTATGAGAAGAAACCTTACATTCAAATTATCAAAATTTGCTTAAATATTTTCTATTTCAATAAAAAAATCATCTTTTTATTTTCCATCATTATAAACTTTCATAAAGTTAGTATAGTTCTAATTCTAATTTGTTATTTCTGACTTTTAATTTTGTTAGAGTTTCTAATCTTTACCAAAAATACAATCTTTCATAATAAAATTCTAAACCATAAATAGATCGAAAAAATTTCCATTTAAACTATTGATTGTTTTGATATCCACAATCAAATTATTTACTCTAAAGGTATTAACTTAACCAAGTAGTCCAAATCCTTAGTTCAGATTACTGTATTTTATAAAGCCACTTAAAATTGTTATATTTTATGCAAGAGTAGCATTTATAATACTTTGATTTGTTTTAACATTATCAAGTTAAAGATAGTATATAACTATTGAATTTTAAAAACCTATACTTAATAGAATTTTGTTTTCAGAAGATTTAGATTTTACATCAACTTATACATTACGCAAGATAAGTTTTTCAAAATTTATACTTAAACTAGAGGCAAAGTTGATACTATCTACAATAGTAATGTTTTCTAGCGTTAGAGAAATGTTAGCATTAGGAGGGCCATTTATCTAAAATTTAGATCCAGAATACTCATATTGAATATTTTATTCATTAAATATTTAAATAATTTACTCTGTAGAATTGCGCTAACATAGCAAAATACTAGCTAAATTTGCAAGAATTAAGATTAATACTTTTTTCATTATTCTTAATTATTTACTTTTGTTTGATAAATTCAATTATCTAAATCAATCAATTTACATCAAATATATAAATTTAATCAATTAAAATTCCATTCATTTTTTATAGCTATTATAAATTGAAGATTGATTATTTTGGATTGTGGATATAAGATATTTGATCTTGAAGAATATTTTCTTATTTATATAAATAATTTCTAATCTTGACTATGATATATATCTCTACATTTTTTATAGAGAAGATAGTGTATTTTCTCATTAAAATTTAGGAATAATTTTTTTATTCAAAATATGAATTGTAATAAAAATTTTATATAAAAATGAGAATCCCTGATCAAAGGACTGGACTGAATATTTGAGGAAATAAGGTATTTATTTTTCTTATTTATTTATATATCTTAAATAGTTTTAAAAAAAATTCCTTTTACTTTAATTAAAGCAAACTCAAAATATTATTTCATTTTGTGTACTCAGATATTTACTAATTATATAAAATTAATATAAAAAAAACCACATAAATTTATTTATAAAGGATTCTATTTTTTCTCCATATAAAGTTAAATAAATGCGCTGCTGATAAATATGAATTTTTACTTAGATTAAGTTTGTCTTAAAAATACTTTATTTTTATCTAATTCAATTATTTAGTATAAATATACAAAAGAATATTACATTAATTTGTGTGATAATTAATTAGCTTGTTTTTTAAAACCAAAAATAAAGTTAATTGGATGATAGCTATTTATTTAATATCTATTTATTTGAGATATCTAATAAAATTCATAGTATTAAATATTTTATAGTTAAATATCTTTTTTTAAGCATAAAATAAGCATCAAATATTATACTTTACTATTTCTGATATTAACTAATCATCAAAATTATTTATTCATATAAATAATTTTTAAAAGAAATTTAAAAAAAGAAAGAAATAAATTTTTTATTTTCACATAAAAATAAATTGGGTAGGATTTAATAACCGTACATAGATTTTATATTTTGAGTTACTAAAATTAAAATATTAAGAAGCTAATTATCTATAAATAATTAATAAACAAATTATGAAAGTTTTCGTTGAATTTTTAGCTTTGATCTTTTTAATCACTAGGATATTTTAACTTTTTTAATTGATAGTACATATTTAAATAATTTATTTAATTATTTGAATTATCTTTTATTATTAATAGAATAAATTATGAACAAAATAAAAAATAAATAAGATAATTTTTTTTTAATTTTTAATTAATAATATTTTTTTTTTTAATTACAAAAACATATATCAATCTGGAAGTTATTTATTGAAAAAATATAATTTTCTGATTATTTCTGAGATATTATATTAAAATAATGTACTTATTTACTATCAAAAATTTATAATTTTGTTTCAAAAATAAAATAATATAATGTTGATTTTTTAAATTTGCTTGGAAACTTAACTTCATTAAATTATGAATGAAAATTATTACTTAATGATTATTTAATTTTCCTTTTTAAATTTAGAAAATGTTTTCAAATTTAATATTTTGAGGGGTAATTTATGTTAAATTTAGAATAAATAATCACTATTTTAAATAAATTAATATCTAAATCAACACGATAATTATTTTATAAGTATATATTCCTTCCTATTTTAGTCACTTTTATCTTTATTTAGTTTTAATTCATCTTGGAAAGTATTAATACTTACTGTTTAAGCTTTTATAAATTGAAATTGTATGAATTAATCTCTAATTTAGTATAATTTCACTGATTGCGATAAAATTTCTTGTATTATTTTGCATAAAAATAGTAGAGTAAATTAACTTTATTATTTAAACCTAGTTAGTAGACCAAAAAATTTATAATGTTGCATTAAAAGGATTCAATTAAGTATTTTTAAATTAATATTTTTAGATAAAATTAAATTAGTGATTCAGGAGCAAGAAGTTTAGTTGATGGATTTAGCAAATGCACATAACTTTAAATAGCGCTGTTTCATATTTAGTAATATATAAAATATGATTAAACTTATTTCAAGTTTTGATTTTAATTTTCAAAGCACTAATTAAATTGGTGATGATGGAGCTATAGCTATTGCTGAAGGTATAAGCAAATGCAAAAATCTCACTAATTTAAATATCAGTTTTGTGTAAGTTTTATCTCTTATTAAATTGAGAATATTGATTTTTTAAATTTAGAAAATTTATTGATTATTTTTATGAGAATATTTGTTTAAGTTTAAAAAACAAATTTATATTTTAAATTTAAATTTATAAAGTAAAAATTCAATAGGAAATTAAGGAGCTTCTGATTTGTTAGAAAAATTGAGTAAATGTGCATAATTAGATTAACTAATATTAACATTAGGGTATAAACTATAACTTATAATTTTATTTTTTTTATTTATTTTATAAACATTTAAATACTAATATAAATTGAATTTATAAAATAATTTATTGAAATTTTTATTTAATTAATTTAATTTTTTATATTAAAGAGAAAATTCTATTGAAGATAAAGGAGCTTTAGGAATAAGCAAATGGTTAGTGAATTTCGAGAACCTTAAAGAACTTATACTTGATTTACAGTAAAAATTAATACACATTATTTAAAGTCACAGTTGAATTTCCTATTTTTAAAATTAGTTTTAAAATTAATAAACCCTTTTTTGAAGTTAATATTTGTTTCCTTAATTGTTCCTTTTTTAAGTTTTATTTTTTTTAAAATAGATAAATAATTAAAATTTATAGACTTTTGATTATTGTTTATATTTCTTTTTTCCATTTTAATTATAGCGATAATGAAATTACTGATAAAGGATATATAAATATAGGAACATCCTTAAGTAAGCTAGCTAAGCTTATGACTCTTACGCTGATCTTTTTGTATAAAAATTATTTAAAATTCAGCATTATTTTTAATATTTTACATGAAAATAGTAAAAATGAAAAATACCTGAAATCATCTGATCTGGCAAATTGTATAAATATTAGAATCTTGCATTTAAACTTCAGGTAAAAAATGTTTAATTATATTAATTAATCAATATTTGTTACTAAAAATTTATATAATAAAAGTTATTGCAGTATTTCAGATTAATAATACCATAGAAGAAAAGCTTTGAAAATTAAACGTTTAGTTAATTTAAGCTGAGATGATAAGTTTTGATGATTGACCTCTTCTTAAAAAAATTAGAACATTCTTATTATTTATTAGTGAAACATGCACTAATTTATTCTTTATTTTGATATATAAAACTATAAAATTATCTCAAAAAATATTTTTTTATTATTGTAAATTTTATTTTAGTAATTTATTTTATTCTTAATTTTTTATACAAACCTCTCAATTTATATATTTCTTTCTTTTCAAAAAACAGTTGATCTATTATGGAGCACATGCATTAAATCCACAAATTCAGTTAAAAAAATAAATTTATTTTTAAATGCAAATAATATTTTATTCATTTATTTTTGATGATTTTACTATAATTAATGCTTTAATTTTCATCATCGCAATATGATACCTCTGTTAAAATATCTAAATGAGACAAACTTATATTTTTAAAGGCATCCTTAACTGCTTTCCTAAACCTTTAAAAAATTAAGTTCAAGATATTTTAATAAATTTAAAGTTTTG
This sequence comes from Tetrahymena malaccensis 436, assembly GCA_000231845.2. NCBI lineage: Eukaryota > Ciliophora > Oligohymenophorea > Hymenostomatida > Tetrahymenidae > Tetrahymena > Tetrahymena malaccensis. Next base: position 165,840 of record JH720064.1, on the reverse strand, counting down.
CTTATGGAAATCTTCTTAGAATTCTCTAAAGTACACTATATCTTAACATCTTTTGAACAGATAAATGGAATACCAACACTAATATCTTATGAATAATATATAGGTAGAATGTAAATTAACATCCCAACATTAAGTAATAAAATACTTCTGAAATTATTTTACCAAATTAAATTTAGAAAATGTTTTCAAATTTTAAATTTTGGGTGGGTTTTTGTAATTTTGTTAAATTTTGAATACAAATAGTCACTATTTTAAATAAATTAATACTTGAATCAAGCTCTATAATTATTCTATCTTAAGTGTATATACCTTGATATTTTATTCGCTTTCATCTTTCTTTAGTTTTACTTCATCTTGGAAAGTATTAATACTTACTATTTAAGCTTTTATAAATTTAAATTCTATGAATAAATCTCTACTTTAGTATGATTACACTTATTATGATTCAATTTCTAGATTTTATTATTTTCTCAGCTAGATTAAATATTTGTATATTTTTAAATTTATAAAATAAATAAAAAAATATCTTCACTAAAATCTAAAATATTTTAATAAAATTCTTAATATCAATTTTTTTAATTAGATGTGTATTAAAATATATTGCAAATAATCAGAAAGCATATCATCCTTATCATTTATTTAAAAGAGAGAAAGTGGTAATTTTTTAAATAAGATTTATACAAAAAAAAGATAAAATTTAAGATAAAAAAATGTCGGAATAAAATCAAATATCTTAAGATTTAGAAGATGTATTTATTTCTTTAACTATTTTTATATCTTAAATCTACATTTTTTAATAGAAATATGATTAATCTGATTTTGATACACCTATTGATTGTGATTTATAATTGAAGTAAAACAAAATTTTATTATTAATTTATTACTTTTTAATTAGCACAAATCTATTTATTATAAGTGTTTTTTTTAAATTGAAAATGTTATTATTGGTTTTTGGTAAATAAATTTCTAATTTTTAAAATAAAAGAAATACTCAAGTTGAAGTAGGAGAAATATTTCTACTGGATTCTATTAAAAACCCTTAGCAAATACAAACTTTGAAGATAAAATTAAAGTAAATTATGATTATTTTATTTGCTATCAAAATGAATTTTTCAATTTTTATTAAACATATCTTCATAAAATAGCTAAGAATATATTATTGGTAAAATTTTAAAATAAATATTGAAAGACTTACGTGAATACAACAATTTGGCAAGTTTTTCATTACATTTGAAGTAAATAATTGATACTTAAATCGTTTATTACTTTTTATTTAGAATTCGTTTCTAAATAATTTTTGATTTCTTCAAAAGTTATAATTAGTAATCTAAATAATTTTAATTAGTGATGAATTAAACAAAGATTTTAGAAGCAACTCCTTTGATAACGAAAAAATATTAGAAACAACAGAAGCTATTTTAGAAAGGTAAATATTTAATACTAAGAACTTTATTTGGTGTAATGAATAAACCTTTTTTTGTTATCCATAAATTTTTTTCTTAAAATAATGAAATTATTTAGCAATAAAAATTCAATTATAAATAATTATAGATAAAATAACCTTGATGATAATACTTGTGCTCTTCCACTAAGTGATACTATTAAAAATTGTAAAAATCTTTCTACATTAATACTCGAATTAAGGTAAATATTCACTCAATTTATACTTAAATATTTAAAATAGTTAATTTTAAAAGTTATTGTAAAAATGCTTTCTTTTTAATTTTTTAATAATAAAAATTGGTTAAATTGAATTTATTTTGAGAAAAAACAGTTTATCTTTCTAACACTTTTAAGTTTTTAAACTAAGAGTGTTCATTTTTTAAAGCTTAATGAAAAAATTTAATATAAAAAGAGGAAATTGCTTTCAAGATAAAGGAACATCTAGTTTAAGCTCATTATTTACAAATTGCACTAAACTAAAAAATTTGTAAATATCTTTACTGTAATTAAAAATTATAATTAAAATTACAAATTTATATTTATTTATTTATCTTATTAATTTGCATTTAATTGCTTTAATAAAACAATAATCGTAACAAAAATATGCAACTTAGAAAAAAATATTTAAAGATTGATATTATTATGATATCTAATTTTATTTTAAAAGAAAAACAGAAAATAAAATTGATGATAATGCAGCATAAGACTTAGAAAAAGAAATTAGTAGCCTGATTGATTTGACTTCCCTACAATTAATTCTTTAGTAAAAAATTAAATTATTATAAGTTTTCAAAAAATATTAATATAACTATTAATTCAACTAAAAAATACATTACTTACTTAATTAAAAATTAAAGCTAAAACATAATTACTGGTAAAGGTGTATTTTATATAGCTCAAGGAATAGGAAAATGTATAAAACTCACAAAATTAGAGCTTAGATTATAGTAAAATATAATTTTAATTTGTCTATTTTTAATCAATGCTTATATATAAGAAATCCATATATAAGAGTTAATTATTTAAATACTTTTTAGTTTTTATTAATTTCAATTTATTTATCTATTTAACCATTCATCACTAATTATTTTATTTTCATTTATATTTTAAATAATTTAATTTTATTCTAATTTTTTACTTTTATTTATTTAAATTTAAAGTATATTTATTATTGAGCTTTAGGACAAAAAAGATAATTAATTATTAAATTTCTTATTTAAATATTAGAAAAAATGAAATAGGTGATCAGGGAGTATCTCAAATTGGATAAATTTTGAAAAAACTCACTGAGTTAAAAATATTGATTTTATCATTATGGTAAATTAATACTTAAGTTCTTTATGTATTTAATGCTTGAATGACCCACAAACTAAACAAATTAAAATTATGTTAGAAATATTAACTTTTATTGAAATTGAAAATAAGGTAATGTTAAATTGATGATAAAGGAGCTGTTTCAATAGGAAAAGGATTAAAAAGATGTAAAAAATTAATAAATTTATAACTAAATCTATCGTAATATTATTTTTTTACTTTTATTCACAAATTTATTTGTTTTCATTCAATTAAATTCGTTAAAATAGATATATTTTGCATTAAAATAGTTATGCTTAATGAATATATCCACTTATTAATAAAAAAGTAAAAATTTAATTAGTGACAAAGGTGCTATTAGTATTGGAAAAGGATTAAGTAGCTGCAGAGAAGTTACATATTTATTATTGTTTTTATGGTAATCTTCTGTGTATTATATAAATAAATCTTGATACATTCTAGAATTAGAACAAATTAATTATTATACTAAAAAAGGGGTAACAAAATTAGTGATGAAGGAATAAAAGCTATAGGGGAAGCATTAAGTAGTTGTGAGAATCTCATAGATTTTCTATTTGAGATAGAGTAAATTAACTTTATTATTTAAAACTAGTTAGTAAACTAAAAAAATTAAAATGTTGCTTTTATAAGATTTAATTAACAATTTTTAGAAAAAATTAAATTAAGGATCCAGGAGCAATAAGTTTAAAGAATGGACTTAGCAAATTCAAAAAACTTCTTAATTTGTAGTTTTATATTTGGTAAAATATTAAATTTGATTAAACTTATTTCAGTTTGGTTTTAAATTTTAAAGGAATAACTAAATTGGTGATGATGGAACTAAAGCTATTGCCGAAGGAATAAGTGAATGCGAAAAGCTCATTAATTTAGATATCAGCTTTGTGTAAGTTTTATCTCCTAAATTGAGAATAATTCTTTTTTAAATTTAGAAAATATATTGATTATTTTTAATATTATATTTATTTAAAGTAACAATTAAATAGGAAATTAAGGAGCTTCTTGCTTATTTGAAAAGTTGAGTAAATGCAAAGAGTTATCTAAACTAAAGATATTTTTAGGGTAAAGGCTATTTTACTTTTTCTTTGATTTTTTTTTTAATTTATTTTATAAAAATTTAAATATGAATATGTGTTGGATTTATATAATATTTTGTCAAAATTTTTTGTTTAAATAATTTTATTTTTTCTATTAAAGAGAGAATAAAATTGAAGATTTTGGAGCTTTAGAAATAAGCTAATGGTTAGAGAATTTCAATAATCTTAAAGAACTAGAACTTAGCTTACGGTAAAAATTGATTCACTTTATTTAAAATCACAATTTAAATTTTATAATATTTTTAAAATTTGTATAAAACCTTTTTTGAATTAAGTTAATTCTTTTAACTTAGTTTATTAATTTTCCTTTTTTAAAATTATAAACTTTAGTTTTTTAAAATAGATAAATAATTAACAATTGTAGAGTTTGGATTATTATTTATATTTTTTTTTCCATATTAATTATAGCGATAATAAAATTACTGATATAGGACATATAAGTATAGGAACATCCTTAAGTAAGTTAGCTAAGCTTATGACTCTTATATTGGTCTTAAGGTATAAAAATTATTTAAAATTCAGCATTATTTTTAATGTTTTAAATAAAAAATAGTTAAAATGAAAAATACCTGAAATCATCTGATCTGGCAAATTGTAAAAATATTAGAATCTTGCATTTAAGTACCATGTAAAAATTGTTTAACTATATTAATTAATTCATATTTGTTACAAATATATTCATATAATAAGACTTTGCTCTAGTATTTCATAATAATAATACCATAAAAGAAACGCTTTAAAAATTAAACGTTTGGTTAAGCTAGAATTAATTTGATGATTGACTTCTTCATAACAAAATAAATAGAGCATTCTAATTATTTATTAGTGAAAAATGTTTTAATTTAATCTTTATTTTTACATATATATATATAAAATTATCATAAAAAAAAAAAATTTATTTTAGTAATAGATACATATCTTTCAATTCATTTATTTATTTATTTTTTATTTCTTATTGTTTATTTTTATATTTAAAAATATAAAATTATTATTGTAAATTTTATTTTAGTAATTTATTTATTTTTTTTATTTTTTTACAAACCATTCAATTAAAATAATTCATTCTTTTCAAAAAATAGTTTAATTTATTAAGGAGTATATGAATTAAATAGACAAATTCAGTTTAAAAAATAATTTTATTTTTATATACAAATCATATTTTATTCATATATTTTTATGTTTTTACTATAATTATGCATTAGCTTTCATCAACATTATAAGATTTCTCTGTTAGCACATCTAAATGAGACAAATTTATATTTTTAATTGCATCATTTTCTGCTTTCCTAAACCTAAAAAAATTACATTCAAAATTTTTGAATAAATTTAAAGTTTTGATTATGGAAATATTTTCTAAAATAAATTATATTTTTGCATCATTTGAACGTATTAATAAAATACTGACTTTACTAATTTATAAATAATATATAGGTAGAATATAAATTAGTCATTCTAATACTAAATAATAAAGTACTTCTGATATTATTTTACTCAATCATTTATAATTGTATTAGTTTCCTAAATTGAATTCTAACTAAAGGCATATTAATCTAAAAATATTACATTTGATTTCATATTTGTTAGTTTTTAAACTCTCATTTAACTCATAATTATAATTTTAAAATAAGCTTCATCTATTGAGTTCATAAAATATAAAATAAAATTATAATATTTAAAATAGAGAGAGTTGAATCATAGAATTCCACTACACATAAGTAGTTTATAGCAACTATACTGTTATTTAATTTATTGACTTAATTATAATTTTTCTCAACTTTGTCTTTGTCTATTTTTCTGAGTTTCTTTCTTGGTTCTCTAGAGATGTTAATAGCGATGAGGATTGGGCTGTGTTGATTTTCCTTTTGGCAAAATTATAATTTGAATATTAAATTAGTGTAGTGTTGTCAGAAAAAAAGAGATTTATTAATTTTTTTTATTGAGGTTTTGTTTAATGGTAAACCTATTTATTATTTAAAAGTAAAGTCATAATCATTTTATTCAAATAACAATTTTAAATTAAAAGTGAAAAAAACTAAAATGAGATATTAATTTTTTTAAAGTAATAAAAATTATTTTCATTTTTAAAATGAATAAAGGTCTAAGCTTTTTTACTTTCTTGAAATTCAAGCTAGTTTCCTTAAAATTCAGTTATTATAATGAAATTTAATAAAGGTTACTTTTTGTTTGAGTTTAAAAACAATTAATTTTTGAAAAACATAATTTAAAGTGATAGATAGCTTTTAAAAAATTTTTATATTTTCATTCAAGGTTTAAATAATAAAAAAAGAGACTTATTACAAGCAATTTAGGATTTAGTTAATAATTAGTGTATTAAAATTTCTATTACTAAATACAAAATAATTATCTTGGTATACGCGAAATACCACACAAATAATTTATCGCAATTATTTTCCATTTTTTCTAGTTGGAGCATAAATTCATGATAAAATAATTTCGGTTAGTTATTTTTGTTTTTAAAAAATTGAAATAGATATTTTAACATTGAGGAAGAAAATATTTGCTTTTAAAAAAAGAGATTTATCATTTTTTTATCTATCTAATTGGAGACTTATTAATGAATCTAATGATCATCTTCGAGCTAAGCGATAATCGATTTTTTTGTTTGAGATTCATGCTTTTTATGTTACATAAAAGAGAATAAGATAATAATAGACAAAAACCACTGTTTTTATTTTTTTAAAATTTTAAGAAGTTTTTAAATACTTAAAAGAAAATTTATCTCATTTACTTACTTAATACACTTCATATATATTAATAAAAATGATTTTTATCCTAAAAATTAAGCTATTTTCATTAAAAATCAGATGACAATGACATCTTTGATCTGAAGAGAAATTATGTGTTATATATAATATTTAATTTAAAAAAGTGACTAATATATATTTAGTTTTTTTTCAATGCGTAATACGATAATTTACTATAGATATTCTAATGGTATTAGATATTTCAAATATTTACTAAAATTTAGAATTATTTATTAAATTGAGAAAATTTTTCTTTAAATGCCAAGATAACAGATATACTTTATAAAATTAAAATATTAAACATAAAATATCTCACAAAATGGCTGAAAACATCTACAAAAATCATTTATTCTACACAAAACCAGAAAACTTGGTTCAATAGTAGATAGCTCCTCTTGGTGTGCTAGTTGGGTGTGTAGGTACTGGAAAGACCACATTTTTTAATTTAGTTACTAAAAAGAATATGTAAACCTCTGATGGAGGAGAATCTGTTACTAGGTTTGCTTTTAGTAGTCACTCTAGCTATGGAAGCAGTTTTAAGATCATTGATACTCCAGGAACTTGTGTTGATACTGATAAGATTAAACATGCACTACATTTAAGGAATGCTCTAATAGAAGGCCCTATAAATAGAATATTTTAATGATCAAATTTGAGAGATATGGAGCAATGAAAAAGAATTTATCAGAATAGATATTTGCTTTAGCTGAATGGAAACATCTAATTACTGTTGTAGTTACTCACTGGGATAGAGAAATTAATCCTTAAAACTAAAAGATATTCTTAGAAGCTAAGCAAAAACTCTTAGATCATGAACTAGGTCTTTAAAACTCTTTTATATTTGTTGGTATAAAGTCAGACCCATACGAAGTTTGCTTGGCTGTTTATTAAAATTTGTGTAAAAACAAACCAGCTCATTTAGAAATTAGCGATAAAGAATTCAAATACAAATTTGATTTACTGGAGAATATGAATAGCCACTTGAGAGAATACAAAGCTTTAATGAAGAAAGTTGAAGACCAAATCTTAAAAGACATACTTGGCTATAAAGGAAATAACAAAGATGAATTTTTACATTATTGCATTGTAGATATAGCACAAATTGCTGAAGATATTATCAATGAATTTCAAACCAAATATGGAGATTAAATGGTAGAGATAGATAGCTACATGCACTACTTAGATTTAAAGGCCTATTTTATTCCTATAGTAGAAAATATTCGCAGAGTAGCTTCTTAATAAATGTCATATAGCTTATTGAATCCTAAAGATCCTCGAAATCTGTTTAAATAGTGTCCTAATTGTGGAATAATTTGGCTTAAAGTAGAAGGTTGCGATGGATTGACTAGCTGTGGCAAGAGATATTACGATATGGATTTTTATGTGAATGTAAAGCAATTTATGAAGTTTAAATTTGACTGGAGAAAGTTTCGTTGGGTAATAAACACAGAATCAATATAAGAAAAATAAAAACAATCCTACGAGTAAAACACTAAAGGGATAGGATGCGGATAGACCATTGATTGGAGAGCGACTCCTCCTCTAGGTGATGAAATAATTAAAAAGCTTTATGATGCTGGAATAGAAGATGTTAAGGTTGATTATAAAGAATATCAATACCCTGAATTCAATGAAGAGCTTTAAAGATATAGTTAAGGCATAAAAATTTATAATATATGAATATCAATTAACTTACTTTAAAATTATTTGTTAACATTATCATTGATCAGAATTAAAAACTAATTTTTGTTTTTTTCCTTACATTTTATATTTTAAAAATATTGCATTTTTAAATTGGTTTGATTTGTAGTTTTAATTTTTTTACTAGTGATTTTTGTTTGTTGTTAAAATTATTCAATTTATTTTGAAATACCTTTATACTATTCAATTAAATTCTCTTTTGATTTTAACAATTAAATTACCTTTTTAATAAGTTTTTTTCAAATATTTTTTGGGATCATATAAAACCTAAGTTGCAAAAAATTAGTCAATTACTATGAAATAAAATTATATATTTTTATATATATTATTTATTTTTAATATATTTTTATTCAAGAATTTTGAAAACTTTTATATTTTTTAAGCCATGCAAATAAAAAAAGAAACATTTTTTAAAAAGGTTCAAAATTTTATATTTGAATATTTAGGATATACTAAATGAATAAACACACATAGGTATTTTATATATTATTTACTAAATAAAATTTTCAGTTTAGTGCTCGTCATTAATCCTAATTATTCTTATTTTTAAGATATTTTAATTAATAGAATTAATTTTTTAAAAATTACATTTTCAATATCCTTTGATTTAAAATGGCTATAAGTATACTGTCTCAAATTATTTGAACTTTTATCTTCATCAACTTGAGTTTTTTCTAACTCTTATTAGTTTCTTTAGCTGTATGATGAAATATCTTTATCTATCATTTGTCTATTTGTTGTCTGAGCTGATGTAATGTCTTTGTTTTTGACTGAAAATAATTCATCCACATAATTTTGATTAGAATTTTTAGGAATCGATATAGGAGGTTAATCACATGATTAAAGCATACCGTTGATAGATATTTTATCAAAAAAAGAATCTTGTTCCATAAGCCTTTAAGAATTCTAAATCTAAAATTACCATATATTTTAACAAATTTGTAAAGAAAATAAAGTTTTACCTTGAATTAGCTTGCTTTATTATTAAAATGGCTCTTATCAGCTGTCTATCTTATTTCGCTTTAGACATCTTAGTTCATAATTAAAGTCAAGTTCTCAGACAAATTTAAATCATCATCTAATTCAACATTATCCTTCTCAATGTTATATTCATCAACAATGTTTAATAAAAATTGATGGATAATATATCTATCTTCATCATATATTCTGAT
>JH720064.1:139689-155864 GCA_000231845.2 Tetrahymena malaccensis 436 | reverse complement strand
ATATCTAAAATTAAAAGTCCTCTAAATCCATCATAGCAATAGAGATACTTTTCGCTTAAAGACATTTTGACTCCTTCTGCCCCTGATGTTTCAAGTACATTCATTAATTTAGGATTTGATTTGTCTTGGATATCCAGCACAAAATAACCGAAATTTCTTACATTTGCAATAATGTATTTATTGTCTTTTATTATATATTATATTTAATTACAAAAAAAAAAATATTTTTTTATTTATTCGTTCTCTTTTCTAAGTAAATAAAATTTTAATTAAAATTTATTTTAAAATATTTAATTTCTAAATCTAAATCAAACATAATTTTATTCAGTTTCTTAATTAAATAAATATAATTATTTTTCATATAATAAAGTTACCTTAAGTCATGCAAATACCCTTCATAGATCCAACTATTGTTGGTGGAGGATACCATTGAAATATTTTATTTAAGACTTATGGTTTACTAATATCAAGCAAAAGAACAAACGAGTAGTTGCATACAGCCAGATACTTTTTATCTTTACTTATATACAAGCCATCAGCGTCTGCGTATTCATTAATTGGAAATCTATCAAGCAATATAGGATTGGTGGGATCGCTAATATCGTAGTCAAATACTACATAAGGAGAAGATCCTGCTCCTAAATACATATACTTTCCTTATAAAACGACACCTTAATCTATTGTAAATTCGGGATAGTCTTAAAATATTCTTGATTGAAACTTCATATGATAGTGATCCAAGCTCATATCCATAATATAAACACCAACATCAGAAAAATAACCATAAAAATATTTATCATCTGGTGAAACTTCGCATCTCCAAAAAAAAACTGAATCTCTATAATATATGGATACATTTAAGTCTAAATCGATGATAAAAATATAAGTATATTACGCAACTTAATCAATATCTGATTGTTAGAAATTATGTAAATTAGGAAAATAATTATTAAAATTAGGTAGCGTCTATGTAAATATAACAAGGCTTTTCGCATTTGCATAATAAAGCTTCTGCTCATCCTAAGAAAGCTTCAAATCAAATCCAACTGCTTCTGATGGTATTGTCTAGTATTAAATAGGATTTAACTTATCACTGATGTTTATGATTTCTACTCCTATAGACCTATGGCCTATCAATATGTAGTTATCATCTCTTGTTATTATGGCAGAGTAAATAGATGGTGATGGATAATGTCTAAATTTCGAAGCGTAGTTTATTTCTTAATTTACAAAAAAAGTTAAATTTAAAAATTAGGAAATTTATTACAAACAGGATAAAGTGCTTCGTCGGTGTCATAAACATTTTAAAGATCAGCAATCCATAAACCATCCCAATTGTCCACCACATAAGCATATCTTTTTAAAAAATAAATAATTGCAAACAACCAAATACAAAGAATTGAATTAATAGATTTTGTATTGGAATAGAATAATATTTGTAATTACAAGAGATAGGTACATAAATAATTTGTAAACTAATTTAATTAAACTGAAATAGAAATTATTCTTACATTTCTAAAAATAGTAATTAACTTAGAAAAATAAAAAATTTAATAAATTCAACAAAAGAAAATAAATACTCGTTAATTATCTCTACCTATATAACTGCAATTTTTTTTGTTACGCGTTAAATGATTTACAATTAAACAAAATGTATTATTAAATTAAATGAAATAAAATTTATTTGGTAAAAATACCTTTTTTCTGAAGTTATTGCTACAGCCCAAGATTACCACCAAGTTGAACCACCAGTTGTAGCTATTATCAACTAAAATTCAGGTACTTTTTAGATCTTTAAGAGTACTAGACCTTTATAAAATTTATAAAAATTTAATTTGAAAAATAACAGCATATATATTTGAGTTGACTGATTTTGTATTTATATTAGAAGAAAAAAATTTTGTAAGCAAATCAGAATATATAAGAAGGTAAGTAGAAATAAATTTTAGAATGGCATTACCATTAATATCGTCTGCTAGATATAAAAAACTATTATCGTTAGCTAATACAGCTCTTCTTACTTGAGCAGAATCGCTAAAATAAGCACCTATCTATTAGGGATTTTTCATATCTGTTATATTGTATGCTATTAAACTTCCTTCTGTCCCATAAGCATAAGCAATAGTTTCAGTATTATCTATGATAATGTCTTAAAGAGAGCCTTTTGAATATGTTGATTATGAAATTAGAATCAAGTCTTAAGAATTTGTATTTTAGACATATTCAAATATTGAAAATTTATTTTAATAAGGTAGCATAATATATTTTCCATCTTAAGTAATAGCAAGTCCTTGCGTAGCCTCTCCTTCAAATACCTTTTAATATTCTTCAAAATTTTTATAAAATGGTTTTTTATAGTTAATTATATTAAAAAAGGCTGAATAAATATCAAATTTGATAAAAAAATGAATAGGGCTGTTGAAGTATATACTTATTTTGTTTGTTTAACCATCTATAATCATGAAACCGGCCACTCCACATGCTACAGCAACTATGTTTGCTTAATATGCTATTTTAATTGTTACTGTTGTTCCAAACTAACTTGTTAAGTCAAAATTAGCCAACTAAAAAGGCGAAAACACTATATCAGGTACTGAGCTTGTAGTGTTGTTATTGCTATTATCTAATGAAAAAACATTAATAGCGCCTATTAGAAAATAAACGAATTAAATTATTTTTTTTGACATTTCAAATTCTTTTATTCAATTTTTTGTTCTACTTATTATAGTCTAACTCAATTAATAATTATTTAAGTTAATTATTTTTTACTTAGCTATGTGTTTTGCAAAACTATATATAAATAAATTCAACATTAATTTAATTTTTACTAATCCAAATAAAATAAATAAAGACATAGTAAAATTTGTATGATTACATTTTAATTTGAAATATATTTCTTAAACAATTAATTGCTACTTAAAACTTTTTTTTTACAAGTTTTTTAGCTTAATTTGAAGCATTTTTTATTAATAAATAATAATAACTCTTTTTAATATTACTTCAAATTTTTATTTATTTTCTTAATTTTTTATAAAAATGTAAATGTTAACTTATTTAAAGAGGCAATTAATCATTACATTTTATTATTAATAAATAATAAAATCTATTTACAACAACAAAAAATGCTAAAAAAATCTTAGAAATATTATTTTCTAAATCAAAAAAATTATTTTAGTACTTAAAAAAAATATTTATAATAATTTTATTTTTAATATTAAATTTTAAATATTTTATTAAATTGAATAAATCTATGATAAAAATGTATAGTTTTTGGTGTAAATATTAATTAAAAAGCAAATATTATTTTTAAAAACATATTAAAAATTAGTGGATAAAAAAAATTTCATTCCGCTTTTTTTAATAAGAATGAATAAATCAATTATTAGATTTATATAATTTTACATTAATTTTATTATTAATTTTCAGTAATAACCAAATAATGTTTTATTCAAATTCTTTACTATTTTAAAAATCAGTAAATAATAAATATTTTATTTTTAATTCTTTTAAGTATTTAAAGTTTTTCAACATTAAATATTATGGAAAAAAAAAATTATTTAATAAAAATAAAACCTTTGATACTCTCACTTTATTTTTAGATGTATTTTATTATTATCTACTTTTTATAACTCAAATGTTAATAATTTATAAAATTTTTTGTTTCTGATTTTTCCAATTGGAATAATTTTGGAGTGTATCTATTATCATGAAATTAATTATTGTTAATTTAAATTACTTTGAACTATTCATTTAGAATAATTAAAAATTTTGAAAATGTATAAAAAATAATTTTATTTTTAAAAAAAGTGGTGATAAAAATTTTAATCTGTTAAATTAGTCTCAGCAGAAATGATTAGAAATTTACATATTCTAAATACATTTCAAATAAGTGAAACTTTAGTATTTTTTGAATGAAAACTCAATAGCAGAATAATTTTATAAAATGCATTTTAAAGAAAAAAAGCATCACTTAAGATTTATTTGATTCTCTTACAAATTAAAGATTTACCAGAATTCAAAAATATAAAAGATCATTCTTTTCATTTTAGGTTGTTATTAGATTGGCATCTAAGTTACTTCTTTATTTATTTAATTTTAAACATAATTGTAATTGGTTTACTAATTAGAATCAACCTAAATATTAAATTAAGAATAATTTATTAAATTCAATTAATATCGCAAAGTGTTTGATTCGAGTTTTTTGATTTCAAATTTCTGAAAAATCAAAAACTTAAAATTTATTAAATAATGTTGAGATTTTTTTCTTTGAGAACAAATAATTGAAACTATTTGCTAAAATCATTATATTTTTATCAGATGAATTATAAAAATATAAATTTTAACATACTTTTTTGATTTTTACAAGTTAATCGTTTTAAATCTCTTGAAAGTGGTATAAATATATAATTTTATATTAATTTACCTAAAATTTACCTGTAAAAAATAAAGATTAAAAAAATGTTGTAGTAGAATAGCACAAAAATTAATAATTTAGAAGAAGTAATTTTTTTATCATTAAAAAATTCTAGTCTTAATTTAATTTCTTTTTAAAAGTTAGCTAAATGTGATTTGAGCTCTCTCAGCCATTTTAACTTATAATTAAAGTATTCAATTTTATTGTTGAGTTAATTTTAAAAAAAATAAAATTCTTGCTATCATTTATTGATAGATTTATATATTTTTTAATTTTTAATATTTTATTTAACTCCTAATTCTTTTAAAATTAACAAAAATTAAAATAATTTATTTTTTATTTAAAAGGAATAGAATAAATTTAGAATAAGAGTTCGTTCTACTTAATTAATACTTAAAATAGTGTCAATAAATTCAAACTTTGTCATTGAATTTTGAGTAAATATTATTCAGTAAAATCTTAAATTAAAAAATAAAAATAAGGGGTGAAATTATAAAAGACAATCATATTGTTTTAATGCTAAATGATCTACCTGAGTACAAAAATTTAACATGCCTTTCTTTAAACTTGAAGTAATCATTTTTTATCATAAAGAAATTAAATTCTTGCTAAAAAATATTAGTTATAGCCTAATTGATTTTAAACATTCTTAAGGAGCAAAAATACTAAAAGAATTTTTAGAAAAAGGCAGTAATTTGACAAAGCTCTCACTTTCGCTTTGGTAAAAATAATTATAATGTCTGTTATAATTATATTTTGATCATTAAAATATAGTGGAATAAAATTTTAGGAATAAGCTTTAGAGTTAATAATAGATGCCCTTTTTAAGCTAAAAAAAATTTAAGATTTAGAGTTGAATTTGGCGTAATTATTAAAATTATTAAATGGAAAAATTTTAATGCATGTTAAAATTTTAATTGTAAATAGGGATAATTCAATTGATAATGAAGTTGCTCAATAAATTAGTAATTCTTTAAACACTATTGAGAATTTAGAAAACTTAAAACTTGATTTAATGTAAACAATTTTCATTTATTAGCTATAGTACCATATGCTTCAAAATTTTACTTATCTCAAAAACTATATTCTCTCTAATTTATAAAATCCCTCTTCATAATGTAAAATAAAATATAAGATATTTATAATTTTCTAAAACTTTACTTTAAATTTATCTGATTAATAATAAATTTGCAAATAATAATAAATATTCGTATATAATTCTAATTCTATCAATTTATTTTTATTTCTCAAAAAAAGTAATTGCAATATCTCAGGTGATCAGATATGCTATATCAGTTAAGGAATAATCAACTGTAAAAATCTAAAAAAATTAGATCTTAACCTAGGGTAAATTTAAAAAGATAAGTTTAAATTAAATAAATATAGATTTTAGTTTATAAATAGTTATTAATTAATTTTATTTTTTAATATTTAACTGATTCACTTTAAATTTTTTATTTTACTATTAGATAAAACTAAATTAGCAAATAGGGGGTATTTAGTGTATAAAAATTGCTGATAAATTGCTCTTAACTTACATTATTATATTTACAATTATGGTAATAAATGACTTGACGATAATTAATTTTTTTATTCATCCATAATAAATTCATAAAATAATAGAATAAATAAATTTTAAACAAAGGAACTGTAATTTAGATGATGAAGATGCATAATTGGTAGGTGATGGTTTAAGTAGATGTAAAAATTTAGTTGATTTACAACTGAGTTTGTCGTAATTTTTTATTGCATTTTCTAATTGCTATTTTTGTACACTTAAAAATAGATAAAAAATAAAAGCTCATTTTAAAAATTTAATTTAAATGCTAATGTCTAAATTAAAATATCATTCTAATAAAAAGAAAAAATAAAATTCAAGACTAAGGTGCTTCTAGCATAGGAATAGGATTGAGTAACTGCAAAAAAATTGAAAACTTAAAGTTGTTTTTATGGTAAATTTACTATTCCTTTTTTACTTTAATTTTATTTTTTTCACTTCTTTTTTTAAAGGATAAATTATTAAAATTTAATTTAATTCTAATTAAATAAGGGGAAATTTAATTGGAAATAAAGGCTTGTAAACAATAGGGATAGGTCTTAGTAATTTTGAAAATATGATAAATCTTGAATGCTCATTTTAGTAAATGAATTAACTTTTATATATAATTATTTTTTTAATTAAAGTAGTTTTGATTGTTTTTTATTGAAAATAAATAAATTTAAAAAACTAATTTTATAAAAAATTCATATTCAATTAAGACAAAATACTTTTAATCACGAAGGAGCTCTCAGCATTATTAATGGACTAAAAAAATACACTCAAATTAAAAAATTATAGCTTTACTTGGGGTATAAATTTCAAACAAGTGAGTTAATTTTTTTACGTTTTAATATTATTTAATAGGTCAAGCTAGTTAGGTTTAGAAGGAGCATCTGAAATAGGAAGATGGCTGAGTAAATGTTAAAATTTATCAATTTTAGATCTTAGTTTAGTGTAAGTTTTCTAACTTTGTTTATTAGTATATTTAAGTATTTTATAACCTTTTATTGATTTTATTTAAATATCAATAAGAAATTGCGATTTGGGTGATGAAGGAGTTTCTAGTATATCTCAAGGATTGAGTTAATGTCAACATATTTCAATTTTAGAGATTTATTTAGGGTATAAAAAAATTATTCTTAGATTTTTAGTCAATTTTTATTAATTTTTTTTCGTTAATTAAGCAATTTATATATTAAATTAAAAGGGAAAATAATATCAGTGAATAAGGAGCTATCTAAATCAGCAAATATCTTTTAAAATTGCAAAATACAAAGGATTTTTTGCTTAGTTTAAGGTAAAATATTGAGTACAAAACGATTTTTAAGGTTAATTTTTAGCTAGATATGAAAATAAATTTATTATTTAAAGGAAGAAAAAATATATTTTTAAACTTTTAATTTTAATTCTGATTTAAAGATTAATTTTATCATGAAATATTTTTAAAATATGAAATAAAATAAAAATAAAAATTTAAATCTAAATATAATTTATTTTAAATGAGATTTATTTTTATTTCATAAAAAATATAGAAATAATATTATTAGTGAAGAAGGTTATCTAGTTTTAGCAGAATTTCTAAGTAATCTGTAAAATCTGCATATTCTAAGACTAAATATCTCGTAAGCAAATTACTAAAGCTCAAATATTTATATTTTATTATATTAATGATAGTGATGATGACTATTACCTAAAATCTAAGCACATGTTAAATTGCTCGAACATTAGAGTTTTGGAGATTAATGTTAGGTATTATTTAAAAACTTTTTGATATTGTAAAGCTGCTCATGATATAAAAATTATATTATTTAATTTAAATAGTTATTGCTTAAATAAGAAAAACTAATTAGATCATTATAGAAAAGCTCTTAAAATAAAAAGGTTAGTTAAGTTAAGCTTTTCTGATTCTTGATGCTAAAATTAATATTTCTATTTGAAAATTTCTTACTTGTAATTGAATATTATTAGTTTATATCTGACATATTTAAATTTTAAAAGTAATTTTAATCTTTATTTCATCTTTTAATATATGTTTGATAGTATTTTTTGAAGGAAGATAAATAAAATTTTAACAAGATTTATTTTAATTTTATAATTCATCATATAATTTAAATAGCTGTAATTTATATTAATTATAAAAATATATTTTTTAAGATGAAAGACTATCAATTATAAAAAATAAAAAAAAAAATTCATAATTTTATGTTTTAATATTTAAGATATATTATATCATATGCATTATATATATTTTTTGCTAAAATAAAACTTTCTGTTTAGTACTCAACATTAATCCTAATTATTCTTATTTTTAAGATATTTTAATTAAAAAAATTAATTTTTAAAAAAATTACATTTTCAATATCCTTAGATTTAAAATTACTGTAAGTGTACTGTTTCAAATTATTTGAACTTTTATCTTCATCAACTTGAGTTTTTTCTAACTCTAATTAGTTTCTTTAGCTATATGATGAAATATCTTTATCTATTATTTGTCTATTTGTTGATTGAGCTTATGAATTATCTTTAACTGAAAATAGCTCATCCACATAATTTTGATTATAATTTTTAGGAATCGATATAGGAGGTTAATCACATGATTAAAGCATACCGTTGATAGATAATTTATCAACTAAAGAATCTTGTTCTATAAGCCTTTAAGAATTCTAAATCTAAAATTAAAATAATTTTTAACAAATTTCATTTAGATAAATATGTTTTACCTTGAATTAGCTTGCTTTGTTATTAAAATGGTTCTTATCAGTTGTCTATCTTATTTCGCTTTAGACATCTTAGTTCATAATTAAAGTCAAGTTCTCAGACAAATTTAAATCATCGTCTAATTCAACATTATCCTTCTCAATGTTATATTCATCAACAATGTTTAATAAAAATTGATGGATAATATATCTATCTTCATCATATATTCTGATTAATAGCTAATCTATATCCGTATGAGATGGAGTGCCTTCTAAAATTAAAACACCATTTTTAATGTCAAACTTAAGCCAATGAGGTAGTGTCATATTTTTTGACATACCAAACGACATGTAATCCATGCCAATTAATTTTCTTAATTTCATACACCAAGCTTCTTTTACTTCCCTATCATATTAACAATGAAATCATTATTAAAATTTGAAAATTTAGTTAAATTTATTTACTTAAAAGCTTCAACAGAATGAACTTAAAAAAACTCTAAGTGAAGAGATTCTCCAACACAGGGTTTGATAATTGATGATGCACCAATCGATATCCCTAAAGCATCACAATACAAATTTAATCTTATGAGGTGAGAGTTGATCCCTAAACTTAGAATACTATCAAATTTTTAACCTTTTTAATTATGGATACCTAGGTCCATAAAAACCTATTAAAATTAATCAATTATTTATAATAAAACGTTTTCATAAGCTTTACTTAATAAATTATATTTACTTTGTTAATCATATCTTCTTTTATTTAGACATCTGAAAATGGAACTTACTGCTTGTACTTATCCTTTTTATTTGTGGATTGAATATCTACATAAACTTTATACCAATCATTATCAGTGTATGAGAAATTCTTTTTAGCATAATATTATAAATAATTATAAATTATTTAAGACCTGAAATCATATTTTATGAGATCTCTTGCTATTATACCTTTTAAACATTTAAAGAACCTAGAATCTTTGTTTTAAAATTCTTTAATATCATTTTTTACATTAAATGTTTTTCCATTTAAAGTATATGTAACCTCAAGCTAAAGCATGTCTCTATATATTCTAGTCATAGTTATTGACCCATCTTTTCTTAAATATAGTTTTTCCATCTAAATAAAATAATTAAAATGAATTAGCTGCTATTATTTAAATAAATTAATTACAATTGTTTTATTTCTAAATGTAGGCGCCATTTGCAAATGATGAACTGTTTTTTTAAGAATTTCATCTTCTTAATCTATACGCTTCAACCTTCTGGTTTGATAAAAGTATTCTTAATCTTACTTATTTTTCTTTTTTAAATCTTCCTCTTTGACACTGTTATCACTATCTTAATGTAGATAAAGCTTTTTCTCTCTCTCTTCTTACTAATCATTATTTTCTTTTTACAAGGTTTTACTCTTGAATGAGTGGTACAATTCGTATGCCTTTTTTAAATCGTTACCCATTACCGTTATTTACTTTTTATACAAGCTATTCACTTAAGCTGTTTCTATAGAATAAAAGGTTTTTTCTTTTAACAATAGATTTAATATATTGCTTTTGTATTTATAAATTCCTAAAACTCCAACTATTGGTCCTAGTATTTTAATGAGAAGATTGAAGACATAAGTGAAAGGCAGTATGTTTACAGATATATAAAAGTAATTATATGCTTCACTATATCCATCACTAGCTTTTATCCTTAAGTAATAATTATCGCCAAATTAACTCTCAACAGTTTTTCCTGTAATTTTTAACTCATTAGCTGATAGCTGCAAAAAGAAATCTGAAGAAACATCAATAAAATCACCCCCTTAACTCAATTACAAAACATAAGTTAAGACTGGGCTATCAGGATCAACAAAACTATCTTTACTGAAAGAAATAGATATATCTGCATCAACTGGTACATCTCCTCCAGAAAATTAAGAGTTAACTTAAGGTTATAGATCTTAACCTTTTTAAAATAAAATAACTTGAGATTAATAAAAAATAATTGATTTGAAAATTTTATATATTAGCTTTAAAAAATTATTAAATATCTAACAGTTTATAAATGATTTTTAAAATGAAGTTAATATATGAAAGTGTAAATGAATAAAAATAATAAATAAGTTATATTAATAAATGAATAAGTTAATAAATAAATGAATAATAATCGTTATTTAGAGAAGAAGAAAAAATAAAAAAAATAGGAAAAAATTATTAGTCTCACCTTTTGTTGTTGGAATGTTTAAGGCTATAAATGGTAACTAATCTATAATAAATGTTTATTCAATATTATTATTCACTCCATCTTCCACTGTTACATTAACTGATTTAATAGTTGAATTATCATACAATGAAAAATATAATTTTTTAACTAAAACAGCATTTACGTTATCCTTTGAACCCTCTAATTTAACCTAGTTTTAAGCATCTGTGTAAGAAATAATTACACCTTCAACTGATTATTTAACAAACTAACCTGTAGATTTATCTACTATTAAACTGAATGTAATTTATTATGAGGTTGTTGTAATTGGAGATATTTAATCATTTATATTTAAGGTAAGTGAAGGAGCTATTTTAAATAAAATTGGATTATAAAACGTTCCTCTCATTAGAGTTAGTTTAACTAGTTAGCATAACCTCTGCATGTTGCTTACTTAAAGACCTGGTATGTCAAAAGAAAAAGGCTCATTTTGATCAAAAAAGGAAGTTACAAAATTGTTACTATCTAAAAGATATTGAGAGGTTAGATACTTATAAATGAGATTAGCTTGTTAGGGTGTTGTTGTTAAACCTGTCAATTCATCTTGATAAATGAAAGATGTATTCGTAATTGGAACAGCAGAATGAATTATAACAGTATTTAAATTTGGTTGTGTATAGTTAGCCCCTAATCCATCCTTAACTACGCTTATTGTTAGACTTTAAGAGCTACTTACATAATTCATCCAATATGGTAGACTTTTCATTTCATAATTATCATAGTAATAGACATTTAAAATAGCCATATTCAATATAGGTCTAATTATGATAAAGTTAAACTATATAGTCTCACCAACCTTAAATAAAAAAATAATTAAAACACTCTTTTCGTTTTTTAATAATAGTTTACTAAAAGATTTTAGGATGGAGGTATAGAAACCAGAAGAGGTTTTCCTCCTGATTGGGGAACTACTTTAGAAATTTAAGTGTGAATTGTGATATCAGACTTTAAAGTTATAGTTCTAATGCCTTTATCTGTAATAATAAATGCATATTTGTTATCGTTTGTTGTGCAAAGTCCTGCAGCTTATTCTCTTTTAGAATCGTAAGTGCTTATTAAAATAGGATTATAGATATCTCTAATATCGACGAGTGATAATTAGCCATTCTCAAAATTATCTACCAATAAATATTGATCGTTGTACATAGACTAAATGTTGTTTAACCATCCTGGAAGTTCAAGTTTACTCACAGTTTTTAAATCTGGTAAATTCTAAATATCTAAAATTAAAAGTCCTCTAAATCCATCATAGCAATAGAGATACTTTTCGCTTAAAGACATTTTGACTCCTTCTGCCCCTGATGTTTCAAGAACATTCATTAATTTAGGATTTGATTTATCTTGGATATCCAGCACAAAATAGCCAAAATTTCTAACATTTGCAATTATGTATTTATTGTCTTTTATTATATATATTTAATTACAGAAAAGAAAAAAAAAAATTTATTTATTTGTTTTCTTTTCTAAATAAATAAAATTTTATTTAAAGTTTATTTAAAAATATTTAATTTCTAAATCTAAAACAAATATAAATTTATTTAGTTTCCTATATAAATAAATATAATTATTTTTTATATATTAAAGTTACCTTAAGTCATGCAAATACCCTTGATGGATCCAACTATTGTTGTAGGAGGATACCATTGAATTATTTTATTTAATAATTTTGGATTACTAATATCAAACAAAAGAACAAACGAGTAGTTGCATACAGCTAGATACTTTTTATCTTTACTTATATACAGACCATCAGCATCTGCGTTTTCGTTATAAATTGGAAGTCTATCAAGCATTTAAGGATTAGTGGGATCACTAATATCGAAATCATATACTACGTAAGGAGAAGATCCTGCTCCTATGTACATATACTATTCTTATAAAACAATAGCTTTATCAATTGAAAAATTGGGATAATCATAAAAAATTCTGGATTGAAACTTCATATGATAGGGATCCAAGCTCATGTCCATAATATAAACACCAACGTCAGAAAAGTAACCATAATAATATTTATTGTCTGGTGAAACTTCGCATTACCACAAAAAAGTTGAATTTCTATAATAATTCAATACTTTTATTACTAAATGAATGAAAAATAAACTATATTACGCATATTATTCAATATCTGATTGTTAGAAATTATGCAAGTTAGGAAAATAATTATTAAAATTTGGTAATGCCTATGTAAATATAACAAGGCTTTTCCCATTTGCATAATATAGTTTCTGCTCATCTTAAGAAAGTTTTAAATCAAATCCTACTGCTTCTGATAGTATTGTTTAGTATTAAATAGGATTTAATTTATTACTGATGTCTATGATTTCTACTCCTATAGACCTATGGCCCATTAATAAGTAGTTATCATCTTTTGTTATTATGGCAGAATAAATAGATGGAGCTGAGTAATGTCTAAATTTCGAAGCGTAGTTTATTTCTTGAATTATAAAAAAAGTTAAATTTAAAAATAAAGAAATTTATTACAAACAGGATAAAGTGCTTGGTCTGTGTCATATACATTTTAAAGATCAGCAATCCATAAGCCATCCCAATTGTCAACCACATAAGCATATCTTTTTAAAAAAGAATTAATTGCAAAAAATCAAATACTACCATTTATTTTTTTATTTAGTGTTAAATTATATACAAATATACAAAATTTATAAATTAAATTAATTGAAATAAAAAATTTAAGTAAAAATTACCTTTTTTCTGAAGTTACTGCTACAGCCCAAGCTTACCACCATGTTGAACCACCTGTTGTAGCTACAATTAACTAAAATTCAGGTACCTATTAGATCTTTAAGAGTACTAAACCTTTATAAAATTTATAAGAATTTTAATTTAAAAATAAAAGCATGTTTATTAGATTAGATTAGATTAAATTTTAATTTATATTAGAAGAATAACAAACAGTTCGCAAGTAATTCAGTGTAAGAAAGTTAGTAGAAAAAAATTTTAGAATGCTATTACCATTAACGTCATCTGCTAGATATAAAAAACTATTATCATTAGCTAATATAGCTCTTCTTACTTGAGCAGAATCGCTAAAATAAGCACCTATCTATTAGGGATTTTTCTTATCTGTTATATTGTATGCTACTAAACTTCCTTCTGTCCCATAAGCATAAGCAATAGTTTCAGTATTATCTAAGATAATGTCTTAGAGAGATCCTTTTGGATATGTAGACTATGAAATAAGAATCAAATTTTAAGAATTTTCATTTTAGATGTATTAAAATATTGAAAATTTATTATTATGAGGTAGTATAATATATTTTCCATCTTAAGTAATAGCAAGTCCTTGTGTAGCTTCTCCTTCAAATACCATTTAATATTCTTCAAAATTAATATAAAATGGTTTTTTATAGTTAATTACTTTAAAAAGGTTTAATAAATATCAAATGTAAAAGAAGAATTTATAGGACGCATATAAAATATTTACTTATTTTGTTTGTTTAACCATCTATAATCATGAAACCTGCCACTCCACATGCTACAGCAACTATGTTTGCTTAATATGCTATTTTAATTATTACTGCTGTCCCAAACTAACTTGTTAAATCAAAACTAGCCAAATAAAAAGGTGAAAACACAATATCAGGTACTGAGCTTGTGGAGCTGCTATTGCTAATATTCTATGAAAAAACATGAAGGGCACCTACTAGAAAATAAATGAATTAAATTATTTTTTTTGACATTTCAAACTCTTTTATTCAATTTTTTGTTCTACTTATTAAAGTTTTAGTCAATTAATAATTGTTTATTCTATTTAATTATACTTAGCTAAGTGTTTTGCAAAATAATGTAGAAGTATATTAGAAATAAATTAAATAATTACATTATAAATTTGAGCAAAAGAAATAAAATAAATAAAGAGATAACACCAGATACCAAAAGTTTAACACAAAACTTCCTCTTGTGTATCTCAACTATATTTTTTTTCTTTTATTTGTTATTTAAAATTATTAAAATAAAAATTTAAATTTAGAGATTATTTTAATGAAGAGATTTTTATTTGTTTTACAATAAATTACTTGTAAGATTATATTTTTTTGAAAGAGTTTACTAAAATAACTTTTAGTTGGCTTATGTTGGAAAATAAAATAATCCTTTTATTTTACTTCAAATTTTAATTTTCTTCTTCTTACCTTTTTATAATATTTTCAAAAGGTTCTCTTTCGTTCTTGCTTAATGAGGTAAGCAAAGTCTTAAAAATAAGAAAACTTTAAAGATTTTATTTTTAAAATATAAAAGAATGATTTTCTGATTAGAATGTCAAAAACAATTAAATTTTGAATGTACTTTGAATAAATTATGGTTAAAAAATATTTATTTTATTTTGGTTTAAAAAATAATTAACAGACAAATATAATTTTTAAAATGATATTACAAAGCTATAAAAAAAAGATCAATATTTTTCAAAATGAATTAACAAATATGGAGATTTTAAACAAATTTTGTAAAAACTTTCTCTATTTAATATAAATATTTGAGTTGCTATTTTTTATAAATATACCTCTCTTAATTAAAGAGATAGTTATGTTAGAAATAAAATAGAAAGATAAAACAGTAAAACTCATAAGTATTACCTTTGAATGTTTTTCGTTTTTTTTAATTAATTAATGTCTTTAGAGATAGTTGTTGCTTTCAATGATAAAAACAACAAAGCTAATAAATATTATAAAATTTTTTTAGAATAACTGAATTCTTTAATTTGGTCGAATTTAAGATATACTCTTAATAAGAAAATTAAAATCAAACAAAGGCATTAGAAAAATACTTGATTTTTAATGGACTAAATAATCACCTTATAATGTAAGTTTAACAAATTAAAACTTAATTTTTTATCAAGTTAGCTTTGTCTGATCAGCTATGTATCTAATCTATTTTTGCTGTAAGTAATCTATCAATAAGATTTCTACCTATTTGAATATATTGTAGCAGTAAATTAAAATTATAGTTTATTTCTATGTCATTTTTATTTTAAATATAATAATTTATTACTGAGCAATAATAGTTTTATCTTAAAATAAAAAAAATAATTTTCAAATAAAATAAATAATTATAAAATCTATCTCTGCCTTTGCGGCTTTTTATGATAAAAAGAAATTTACTTCAATTAAATTGTACATAAATTTCCAAATATTATTAGTTATTAAAAACTGGTGTGAGTTACTAAAAACACATAATTAATTAATTATTTGCAAAAAAATCTTTTAGAACTTATGAACTCTTGTTTAATTTATATTGGAGAACTTTACTTTGCAATATCACAAGGAAA